>JANIIA010000008.1:9756677-9770131 GCA_027478495.1 Erythroxylum alaternifolium | reverse complement strand
CCATCTTAAACAAATGAGAGGAGTCTCATTTATTGGCTTCTTTATGATTGATTAAAGAATGAAGTGATGCATTGGATTCACATCACATCTTTCTTTCATGATAACTAAAATTAACAAGGAGAGGAAGAAGTGTTCTTGCATTTGGTTTTGACCCACTCTCTCCTCTTATGTATGCATAGATGAAACTTGATTAAGAAGAGTCTCATTTTTTGGCTTCTTTGTTCTAAGAAAAATCTCCTCAAAAATATTTCTCCTCCTTTCCCACAAAAGGATCATTTTAACCAAGTTGCCCATGAAGAACAAGTGGTAAATTGGATTGGTCGATGATACAACAACAAGGAGAGGGTACATTGACAAAGGAGAGGATACAAAAGCAAGGAGTCAAAGCTGTAGCAAGATT
The DNA here is from genome assembly GCA_027478495.1 of Erythroxylum alaternifolium. Taxonomy (NCBI): domain Eukaryota; kingdom Viridiplantae; phylum Streptophyta; class Magnoliopsida; order Malpighiales; family Erythroxylaceae; genus Erythroxylum; species Erythroxylum alaternifolium. The sequence continues at coordinate 9,769,731 of JANIIA010000008.1, read as the reverse complement.
CGGTATATTTCTACCACCTTATTCTTATGTAAATTATTTTCCTTATACCGTTTCATGTATAGCTTAAACATATTGATTTTGTTATGTTATTTCTGAGGCATTTTGATTTCGAAAAAGTTTTGAAATCTACCATTTAACCAAATCTTGCATGCTTTTGTTTTCAATCCAACAGATCTACTGTAGAGTTTGAATATAGAGATATAACATAATCATCATGTGAGATAATGTAGATATACCAACTCTTAACAAAATTTGGTTTTAAAGTCTCCCTATTATAGAAATTATGGTGTGAAAATCAAGTTGTCCTACATATTTTTTTTTTACTTCCATGTTTCACGAATGAACTAAACATGGTGTGATACTCATGTTATTGTTTTCAAAGTTTTATTAAAAAATCTCAACTAAATAGGTTTTTCACCATGTTTAGTTTTCAAAGTTTTATTAAAAATCTCAGCTAAATAGGTTTTTATTTTATTTTTAAAAAAATTCTCAATTGAATAAAAATTTATATTTTAACCAAAAGAAAGAAACAAAATAAAAAACCAAAATAGAAAAAGAGAACTAGAACTAAATGATTCCTAATATTTTAAAGTATAAAATTAATGGTGCATAACTTAAAAGAAAAAGATTTCCTCATATTATTTTAATGAAAATGTTTTTTAATTGAAAACTTTTATTAAATTAAGTTTAAAGCTTATACAACACTATAATGAGAGGTCAAAATTGTTGCATTATATAACATCAAATTCCAATATAACTAAAGCTAACTAAGAAACAAATGAAATACTTCACATTAAGTTCTAATTGCTCATCATCTATTTACTAGCTCCTTGATAAGCTTTATAAGGTAATAAGATTTCCCTAATCTAACAAATAGTTCTATTAAACAATGCATGCTTATCGATAGAATAATCTCTATGAAACCTATTGCTTCTTTCATATCAAAGTGCATAGATGCAATAATTAAAGGTTGTTTTAAAAAAGCAAGTATTTTGTTTCATTATTTTGACTATATCATTTGCCCATTCAAGAATATTAATCCAATATGTTACCCCATAATATATCTGCAAGGGCTGTTGGACTCTTGACCACAGGACTTGTAAGCAAGTACACTGAAAGAACAAAACGGCAATAGATTATGAGAAGTTTTACAAAGAAGATATAAGGTTTCTTGGCTACTAAAGCATTTATCCTTAGTTTTCAATCTTTTTCTAGTAACCTACTAACTAATGAAGGAAGCCTTAGGAATAAGAGATTTAGCCCAAATCAAATCAAACCAAAACATTTTTTGTAAGTATGGCCTAAGAAGCTGAAAACAAGATTGAATGGAGAATCAGTGTGAAGATTCATTCTGCCAAATAACCTTATCATCATCTAGGAGATTTGGATTGTATAAGGTCAAGTTTTCTATGACACAAGCTTATTCCTTAAAACTACAACCCTAATTCCCATAAGTGATTATTGCACTAACTTTAGCATTAGGTGAATTTCTTAATATGAGTCAAGTTAATTCCTCCCTGCAAAGGGTCCAGATTAGACCAGATATTGAACTAGAACCAATTGTTGTTTCCATTACCTATCAAGCTCTTAAAGTATAGGAATAGTTGGTCCCTCATTCTAAGCATTTGAATCAGACTCTAAGAGTGTTCTCTACAAGCCTTTTGTTGACAGAAGTTAGAATGAGAGATAGTACTTATGCATCCATTGGACCATAATGCCTCTTTACCATTGAATAATCTTCATATTCCTTTTGCCACCATAATATATTGCATCACCTAAATGGGTGCTATCCTAAATCCCTCTCTTGTTTAGGTAAGCATAGTTCCTTCCTCTTGATTTTAGTACATTTGGAATTCTTAGCATTCCCAGACCATAAGAAGTTTTTAATGTTTTCAACTTCTTTGATTTGCTTCTGAGGAAGAAAGAGATATGCACTTGAATGGATATGGATTTTTCTCAAAATTGAAGAGATTAATTGAAGCTTAGTTCAATTACATAAAAAATCTTTTATATCAATAATTGATTTTGTCTTATTAACTTTTAATAAAGGGATACATTCCATAAATTTTGTTTTTTTAGTGGAGATAGTCATAGTAAATATTTTAAGGGAACATGATAGGTTTTTAAACCACAAATATATATAAGTTAATGAGAATTCAACACATCTGCAGATATATAAATCTAGATTTTCTCTTAATTGAGTCTCAAACCAGAAAATGCAATAAATATATTCAAAGAGTTCATCAAGGTTTAAAGTAAGTTGGGGGTTAGATATTCAAAATAATATAAGATCATCTACAAAATCTAAATGACTGGTTTATAATTCTCTATAGAAATAATGGAAGATAAACCTACTATTGGCTGCAATATTGAATTTTATTAACCTTATGACAAATTCTATATCTAAGGTAGAAAAATAAAGAGATTAGGGGTCCCCTTATCTAATTCCCCTTACTCTATTAAAGGTTTTCTAGGAGTACTATTAACCAAAAACTAAAAGTTAAAGAGGATATGCAGGCATTAATCCAATCTATAAATAATAAATTGAAACCAAATACCAAAAGATAGTTGTGTATGAACTTCCATTCCAATGCATTAAAAGCCTTGAAGAAGTTTATTTTTACTATGAAAATTTTGAATGAGGCCTTAGAGTCATTATCCTTTTAAAATTTCTAAACTTTCAAGATATGATCCCTAATCAATCTACTAGAGATGAAAGCCCCTTAAGAGGGACCGATTAGAGATTTAAGTTCCTTTTTCGATATAGTAACTAGGAATTTAGAAAACATTTTAAAGACAATGTAGCAGTATGAAATAAGGTGGAAATCATTCATATAAACGATTTTTTTCTTAAGGATCCAACATATATATGTTTTATTCAATTCCTTAAGAAATTTCCTACTCATGAAGAATTCTTAGACTATTTCCATAACTAACTCTCCTATAATACTCCAAATGTTTTGAAAAAGTGAGCATTGAATTCATCTGGCCTTAAGGATTTGTTTGGATACAAACTAAAAAGAGCATCCTGATCTCTTGAGAGTAAATGGTTTAATAAGTTTAACTTTCATCTCCTAGTTAATTGACTCACTTAGAAATATGCTTAAGTCCACAATTGTTGATTTAGTGTATGTGCTCATTCGTAGTAGGTTCTTATAGAAGCTTATTGTGGTCCTAATAATCTTGTCCTTATCCTTACATAGTATTACTTATTCATCAATTAAGGTGGAGATTTTATTTTTATTCCTTCGAGCTAGGAAGGAATTATTGAAGAAATTAGTATTATTATCCGTTTCCTTAAGACAATTCACCCCTACTTTTTGCCTCAACTTTGAATTGTTCATATGTAAAGCATAATTATACTCATCCAATTGTTTGGCTTCGAAATGTCTTACGTCCTTATTAAGAGGATCAAAGTAACTTTCAACTTGGAATTTTTTGTCTCCTTTGCTTGCTAAAGAATGGAAGTTATGGTTAAGCATACACATCTCTAAAATGCTTTAATGTCTTCCTTAACCATATAGAGCTTAGTCATCAATTGGAAAGCCTTACATCCAACAAATCTAGTATTCCAACTAGCCTTGACCATCTTTTCAAAACCATCCATCTTAGAAACGAAATTGAAAATAACTAAAGGGAAATTTCAAAATAGTATAAGAGTGCTAAAATTTAGGATCTCTATAGTAGAGTGATCTGAGTATAATGGAGGGCCAAAGTTAGTAAAAGAATTTGGAAATTGTTTCATCCAATAATGATTTAACAATGCTTTATAAAGCTTCTTTCTAATGAACCAATCCCTCTATTACTTATTACGCTAAGAATAAAATTGCCCCCATAAAGTTCAAGTTTAGTACCCTAATTTGGTTCACTAGTTGGCTCAACTCCTTATTATTGGCTTTGTGATCCAGTTTGACTCCCTTAGCTTAATTAAGATACAAAACACAATTGAGGTCCCTTATAATGATCAAAGATCTATTAATTGCTTTAAGATCATCGCACAATCTCATCCTTTGAAACTGAATGTTAGTAGCATAAATAACTGAGATATCAAAAGGCTTATAGGACCATTCCAAACAGTCATTAAAATGTTTCATTTAATCATAAAAACTATGTTAGAGACCCAAATTTGAGAACCCTTATATGTATATACAATTCTACCATTATAGTGATAAGCATGATTTAAGGTGATAGGCTATTAAGCACCCAAAAAATCAAACTATCAAGCAATTTGATAGTTTTTTATATTTTTGTTTCTAGAAGTCCTAGAATAATATGATTTTTCTTCAAGATTATATCTTTAACAACTTGCTATTTAAGAGGATTATTTAACCTTTTTACATTCCATACTAAAATAGATATTGAGCTTGAAGATTAATTACCTTCAAGTTTGACCTTGCTTGCCTTTGTTCTTGATTTTATTTTAGAGGAGGAACTAACTTCTATAAAATCATTCCCTAGGGAGTTATCTACTTCATTATACCCTTAATCTCTACAAACCTTTAATAGCTTTAAGGCTTCGTCTATAATCTTCAAACTATTTTGGAATGATTCCTTATCATATGAATTCTGCAAACTTAATGAGTCTTTACGTAAGGAGTCCCCATCCTTGTTCCTTACTCCATTGCTAGAGGTTTTTGTAATCCCCACTACTTCAATCTCTAATTGCGAGTTGGTTAAGATAGATTCCTCTATGATAAGATTTACAGGGTCCTTTCCTTTATCTACATTTCCAACCCTCTCTATAATTAGATTCTCTTCATATATTACAAGGTTCCTTTGATTATCAATGATAAGGGATGACTAATCTTAAATAAAGGATCCATTAGTCTCCTTTAAATTTATAATCTATTGGTAGAGTCCAATTATGAAAGGTCTTTCTATGGGTCTCCAAGTCTTGTTCTAAACCATTAGGTTCTAAGTATATGTAAGGGGTATTTTGGCTTTAGTCATTTCCCTAACAACATTCAATTTCATTATAAACATTGCATCAGGTAGATCTTCTTCCCTCTTCTCCTCAATACATATCCTCGTATGGCATAATTTATCCATCTTAGCAATTTAAGTATTAAGGCAAAATGGTCTGCTCAGAAAGTTAGTCGTGTAGCTAAATCCTTCCCTTATCTAGTACTCAAGGGGTATATTGCGGAAGTTGATCCACGATAGAATGACATCAATCTTACTCCTATCTAACTCCAAGCTTGGCCTCCATTTTTGTAGGAACAATAGCTGTTCCCATTGTACCAGGGCCCTTGCTCCAGTATTCCCATCAATTTTGTATCTTTAGTGAATATGAAAATGAACACATCTTTTTTAGTAAGTAATGTCTTCTTAAGGCCTTGCTTTCTCCATTTAGCTAACGACCAATAATGAACTTGAAGAAAGGAAGACCTTTTACTTAGAAAACATCCAATTAAAGAAGAAGATCAGGCAGTATGAAGGGCTACAATTGGAGGGACAATAACACCATTAACCACAGAGTTCTAAAAGGAGAGTTTATTCCTAAAGAATTAAGGTGTGCTTGGCTCACTTAAGGGAATGTGATATGTACTTAATTGATTATACATTTATTCCATAACACTTAGTGTTTAATGATATGAAATGCTTAAGACATTCACTTTAATTCATATTTGGTTTTAAGTACAATTTGGAAGCGTAAGATCTAAAGTGAGTTAAAAGCACATTCTTTGAGAAGTCTTCTTACGATTCACACTCACTTGTCTTCATAGAAAAAAAGGAGAAGGATTAGAGAAAGAAGAGACAAGAAAATGCATAAAGTGAAGAGTATATGTTGAAAACATCAAGAATGAAGAATGTAGAATGTAGAAAATTGTTCACGACCATGACATAAAAGTTATGGACGTGAGCATGTTAGTCAAGCCCATGACTTATTTGTCATAGGTATGACACTTCATCCATGCCCATGATTGATTTTTCATGGGTGTGACACCACCATGCATGCCCATGACTCATTCACATGCCCGTGAACAACATATGCACACCCATGAAATGCTGCCTAATCACTTGAAAACATTAGTATAAATACATCATTTTGATGGCAAAAATGGGATGAAAAGTTAGAGAAAACGATTTAGGGTGGTTTTTAGGAGGAGATAAAGGGGCAAAACTCTCATCTTTTGGAGACCCATGGAGGATTACGCTTTCCTGACCCAGTTCGAAGGTGATATCGATGCTGAAGAATCTGATTAAGCATTTGTTTCATTGTTTTTGTTATTCTTTCTCTCTTTAGGGATTGATTATATTATCCTATGCTCCTGTGAATATAGATTTCAGTTTTCATGTATGAATTGTTAGAGTAATGTTCTAAAAGCAATCACCTTTAGCACTTTTGTATTGACTTTGTTTTGATTAATAAAGTGAAAGGAATTTTTCATTAATTTGATGTTCGTTTATATATGAATTGATATTGATCTTAAATCGAATTAATGAAGTCTATTATACAAAATGCAGCATGAAGGAAATCATGATGAGATCTTGATTATAAGATTCTTATCATGTGCAATTATGTTAGTATCTAAATAATTCCTAGTCATAGGATCAATAAGACAGAACACTATTAATCTAGACAGATTAGCACATGCTATACTCCTTGATTTGATCAAGCAGTGGATTTCACAAATTTTAAACATGAGATGTTTAGAGTTAAAATATGGATGCTTACTAAAGGTAGTAAGTACATTGGATGACTCGCTATGAGATTATCATATGGATAATTTATCGAATGTTAATAATTAATCTCATTATAGCAATGGTGAAAATATCCTTAGACTTAAGGTACTTATTTTGAATACTAACCCTATGCTTTGACATCATTCCTTGTTACCTCAAAATGAGTTCACTCTTAGGGTGATGATTGGCTATAGCTATTGGTATTCGAAGGTGATTGGGTAGCCAATAAAGGATTCACCACTCTTGATGGAAGGAGATGATACCCACGGCCTCTTGTTGAATCATTACTCAAGAGTCTCTGACCAAAGCAGTTATGTTTCATGGAGAGAGTCTTTAATGACACATAGAGTAATGATATCCTAGGATAAAAACTAATATTACTTAGATTAGATGTGATGTAGTCATTTTAGTGGGAGTTAACACATAGCCCATACTCCGAACGAAGTGGGGCATAGTATGGTGAAAGGAAAAATTGCATGGTAATTATCTATGGAAAGGTTTATAAGTCAAAGAATTAACTATCAAAGAGTTCATGTATTAAGAGTTAATTCAAGTGCCTAAAATAACCGGAAACCTAAGGGTCACGAGCATAAAATATCGGACGAAAAATATAGTGTGTATGGCTAATTTTAGTAGGTCACAATCGTGGTTCATTGGACACAGTCTTAGCCTAAGGCAAGCCTATTTTTTAAGTAGCCCACAATCGTGGCACATTATCCATGATCGTGACAGAGTGCACGAATGAGTATATAAGTGAGTTCTTCACTTATGTACACAACGTCTTGCCACTTCTTATACACTCAAGTGAGAGCATAAGAGCTCTAGAAGAGTTCTAGAGTGAGAGAGAGGTATTAAGAGTCCTATTCTTGCAATTTATGCAATTGATGCATGAATTAAAGTGCATGCAACAAGAGTTTTGATCTATCTTCTATCATTTGAGCATCTACTATAACTCATCTAGTTTGGTGCTCAAATCACCCTTATACATTATTTCTTCTTAATCTTTGCATGTTCTTGGGTGATTAAGGAAGGGTTTGGTGTTTACAATAACCCAAATAAGGAGAAGAAACAATAAAGGAGGAGAAAAAATGTTAAAATGTTTTATATTTCATGTTCTTTACATATCCATGCATGCGTGTATGATTCTGGGTTTTTCGGGTTGTCATGGTGTCGGAATCTAGATTCTGACACTTCCGCTGCATTCTTAAGCATGTGATACATGCATCCATTACTAACCCAACAGTGGAATCAGAGCAAGTTTATGTATGTAATAGATGATGTATTGAACATGTGTAAAGTGTTTACTAGGTTGTGACTGACATACATGTTGATTTGGAATAATTCGTGTAAATTGTAGAAATTTTTTTTTTGCTTTTCTCTCAAAAAATGTTTATAATAAGTTATATTATGAATGTTTATAAGAAGTTATATTATGTTTTTGTCAAAGAAAATTACAATTAAATATCATTTGCTATTTTATTTCGAATTAATATCCAAACTGTTCATATGTTTATTTCTAGAAAACTGAATACATGTGTTGATTTTGAAAATTTCGTAATAATTCTAGAAACATTTATTTTTCTAATTTTCTTTCACAAACATGTCTATAATGTGTTGTGTTATATTTCTGTAAAAGGAAAATGCAATTAAATGTCATTTCCTATTTTATTACGAATTTAGTTTCAGCTTGATGCATGTATGAAGTTCTGGGAAATTCTGGAAATGTGATGAACATGCATGCTTGTAAATTTCATATTAATTTTTATAAAAATTGTTTTTTTTTATAAATTTTATGCATTCACATGCAAGATGAGATGTTTCCACATGTATGAGATGCATGACACTTGTTGTTAAAGTGATTATCTCATGCATGAATGATGTAATGTTTGACTAGTGTTAGACGTAATATGACAAGTGTCATACATATGTGATGTGCTAGCTAATTCCTATTTATTAATAAATAATTCCTAAGAATTAGGCTTTGGAATTTTTTATTAGACACATTTAGAATGTGTATTTGGAATTTTTCCAAAATTAATTGAATTTGATTCAATTATTAAATCAAGTCAAAGTCAACATTGGTCAACTTTTCGAAAGTTGATGGGGTTGACTTGCTTAATGACTTATAGTATATGTATATCGGTTATAAGACCTTAATAAAGTTCTTATGTGATAAGAAATGTATTATTTTGATGGTAGTAACATGCTTAATGCATGTGTTTGAAATTAGGGTTTTAGAAAATTTTCGAATATTGAATCGGTCTCTTTAGTACCTAGTAGGTTAACTTATTTATTTTGATGATTTTGGCTGTCAAGATAATTTTGGCTTGTGCCAAAATTGTTTAGATAAATTCAAGATGACCTAGGGATATTATGTATGACTAATTGATGTACACGAATTTTGGAAACTAATTTAGAATTAATCCAAGTAGAGCATAGCATTTCTTGTGTGACTAGATAAAGGCACATAAACTAAGATTAAAGTGTTTAATCTGGACATCAAAATAATTAAATTTTAGGGTTCCTAATCAAATCACATTCATAATTCGGATTAGCCAAGACTAACACTAGTACCCGATTGGGTTCAAGAGTTGAATCAAATCAAGAAATTTAGATGCATAGTCAAGTCATAGCCTAAATTAACCTCCTTTATCTGATACATGCATTAGATGCATTTTAAGGGTAGTTATGGACATAGGCCCAGTTTAATTGAGTTGTCCATAATCTAAATGTAAAGCATTGATGAGACCAAAGAAAAAATCCCTCAACAAAATCTTAGGACTTATGCCTTCCATTGATATCGTAAGAACCAGAATTCTTTTAAAGTTGGGTTATTGGGCAAACCCAAGCCCACTCTACACGAATATGTTCAAACCTTGGAAATTCGAGTTCCGAATTAATAGGTTGGTCCTAACTGGAAGCGTTGATTTGTTGGGCAAACCCAAGGTCAATGTGGATAGAGTTAAAGTTGGGTTACATATATGGGATGTATACAAATCAAGAGCTGATAACCCAATGAGTGTCCTAAATCAATAGTTGATGGCATAAGTCGATAGTTGCATGATTGAATGCAATTGGTATGAATGATACCTACAGATTGACCTAAGGTAGCTTGTTGGGCAAACCCAAGGTCATTCTTGGTGATATCGAACATCGATCCATTGAAAAAACTGTAAGTTTTCTCAAATTCGTAGTGAGGGATATAGATTTGAATAAGAATAATAGGACATATAATGCATGTGATTAAAGTCCTTATCGATATGCATTAATATACATTCTAACACTTTCTCTCATTCTTCTAGGTTATTGAATCGCCACAATGTCTTCATCTAGTGTGAACTTACGCTCCCTATTAGATTCCAACAAACCCACGGGACAAAACTTCTTAGATTGGCTATGAAATTTAAGAATTATTCTCAAATCTAAAAAACTAGGATATTTCCTAGATGAACCACTTCTCGATCCCGCTGCTGCTGATGCATCTAATGAAGATCAGAAAGCTTACAAGAAGCTACTGGATAATAGTGAGTTAGCTAGCTGTATAATGCTATCCTCTATGTTACCATAACTGTAGAAGCATCATGAGGCTATGGATGCGCATACCATAGTCTACCACTTGAGGAAACTGTTTGATGCGCAAGCTCGGTCTGAAAGGCTCGAGACCTTGAGGTTACTTTTCCATTCTAAGATGGTTGAGGGATCATCTCCAGTGCAGTATGTACTGAAGATGAATGGATACATTGAGAGGTTAGGCAGTTTGGGCTTCATAATAGATCATGAATTAAGTATAGACTTAATTCTGACTAGTTTCACTGATAGTTATTCACAATTTGTGCTTAACTATCTGATAAACCAAATATCCACAACGATACCTGAGTTGATTAATCTGCTCAAAACAGCTGCGCAGACTATCAAGAAAGAGAGTAAGGCTGTGATGCTCTTAGACTCTACTTTTGGTTCTCGAAAGAAGAACCAAAAGAAGAAGAAGAAGTCCAAGAAGCCAGTGGAAAGTGTAGCCAAGAATAAGGCAAAGGAGACAACTTCAAAGGGGATATGCTTCCATTGCAAACAGGAAGGACAATGGAAGAGGAACTGCAAAGATTATCTAGAGTTATTGAAGCATAAGAAGGCATTAGATGCCCCGTCGTCTACTTCAGGTATGATATTTGTCATTAAAGTTAATATTATTTCTGATCATAACATTTAGGTATTAGATACTGAATGTGGCTCACACATATGTGTTGATATGCAGGGTCTCAAGGACAGCAGACCGCTTAAGAAGGGAGAGATGGACCTAAATGTGGGACATGGAGTAAGAGTTGCTACATTAGCCGTAAGGACATATGTTTTGTAACTTCCTAGTGGGATAGAGTTAGTTTTAGAAAATCGCTATTATGTACTCGTTATGAGAAAAACATTGTATCAGTTTCATGTCTTAATAATTTACATATTAGATATATGCAATCCAATTTTAAATATCAATGACAATAAAAGACAAAAGCAAGATAACTTAAAGTCATCTTACTTATGGCATTATCGACTTAGCCATATAAGTGAGAAATGCATGATTAAGCTACACAAGAATGGTAGCTTAGGGTCATTTGATTATTAATCATATGACACATGTGAATCTTGCTTGTTAAGCAAAATGACTAAATTACCTTTTAAAGGAAAAGGTGAACGAATGAATGGGTTATTAGACCTAATACATTCTAATGTATATAGTCTAATGTCTATTTAGCCAGAGGTGGTTTTGTGTACTTCATTACTTTTATCGATGATTATTTATGATATGGTTATATGTATATAATGAGATACAGGTCTGAATTATTTGAAATGTTCAAACAATTGAGACATGAAGTAGAGAAACAACTCGATAGAAGTATTGAGACACTTCGATCAGATCAAGATGATGAATACTTAAACGAGAAATTTCTAACTTATCTTGAAGATAATGGGATAGTTTCCTAGTAGACTCCACCTTATACACCATAACATAATGGTGTGGCTGAAAGGAGAAACTAAACCTTGTTAGATATGGTAAGGTTGATGATGGGCTTAGTAGATTTACCAAAATCCTTTTGAGATTATGCACTCAAGACTACTATTTACGTGATAAATTCAAAGGTAGTTGAAGTTACTCCATATAAGATATGGACTAATAAAAGGCCCTATCTTTCTCATATGAAAGCTTGGGGTTATCCGACTTATGTGAAGCGAATTCAATCAGACAAGCTTAAAGAAAAATTTGACAAATGTCTATTTATAGGATATCCTAAGGAAACAATTTGATATTAGTTCTATAATGCTTTAGAGCAAAAGGTGTTTGTCTCAATGCATGCTGTCCTTTTAGAGAAAGAGTTTCTTCTAAGAGAAGATAGTGAGAGCAAAGTTGAACTTGATGAAGTTCATTATGCTTAAACAAATGCAGATCAATTGCCTAAACTTAAAATTGTTATTCACAGAGATGAGACAAAAGTTGAACCTTCTAGCACACAAAATGTTCGTAGGTCAAGTAGGATAAGCAATGTTCCATAAAGATATGGATTTCTTGTAAGTGAATAAAATGACGTATTGCTCATAGAGAATGATGAGCCTACAACCTATGAAGAGACTCTGAAGAGTTCAGAATATGAAAAATGGCTTCAAGCCATGAAGTCCGAAATGGATTTCATGTATGAAAACCAAGTATGAGACAATCAAAGAGTTTAGTTTCTCATAAAATCCTGATAAACCTTGTATGTACAAGAAGGTTAGTAGGAGTGCTATCATATTCCTTGTGTTATATGTGGATGACATATTACTAGTAGGAAATGATGTCTCAAGTTTGCAAACAGTAAATGTAATACCCCCTTACCGTAAGGTACGCACCGGGACGCCCGTAGGTCATTCCGATACATATCTTATAATAAGGGAGCGCTACGTGCAATCACTACAATACTCCACATGGCATCATATGACTTGGAATAATAAAGCAGTAATTATAAACCACAGTAATTTTTAAAACCAAACTCTTCCTCTTTTCATTGCTCAAACTCAAAAGTTTATACATCGTCATACTGTACAATCTGTACATTCATACAAAAACCCTAATACAAATGCTATATGAAAGAGGAAGAAATATATCAACTTTATCTAGGTCATCCCCAAAAATCCCAGCTGACCGACCTGTGAGCCATGACCTCTCTCACCAACACAATCTACACGGTCAGAGAAGTCCCTCTGGAGCTAGGAGTCTACTCTCGATCCTGAAAAATATGTTACAATTTTGGGTGAGTTTGCGAACTCAATGAGGTAACCATCATCGATGGTCCACTCAATTCATGCAACACATTAACACAGCATAATTATCCATACATTAAACATA
>JANIIA010000008.1:9738382-9756577 GCA_027478495.1 Erythroxylum alaternifolium | reverse complement strand
AAGGATCCTCCCAAATCATTATTTTCCTCCCATCCCCAACCCTCCAACGAACACCATTTTTCAATAAAACTTGAGTCTCTAAAAGTCCCCTCCAATTGAAGCTCAGATTATGCCCAATCGAAGCTTTTAAAAAGTCACCATAATGGAAATATTTTGCTTTGAAGATTCTAGAGAGGAGACATTCAGGATTTGAGAGAAATCTCCAACCCTGTTTAGCGAGTAAAGCTAAATTGAAAGAGTGCAAGTAACGAAAACCCATACCACCAGATCCTTTTGAAACACACAAACGATCCCAAGTTAACCAGTGCATTGCTTTCTTCTTTCCTACTTTCGTACCCCACCAAAAGGAGTTCATCATTCGTTGAAGCTCATCAAAAAGAGTAGGAGGAATAAGGAAAACCCGCATACTAAAAGACACAAGAGCTTGAGCAATAGATTTTGTTAAAACTTCCTTACCTGCACTAGAAAGGAGCTTATGTTGCCAACCTTCAATTCTCTTACTCAATCTGTTCCTCAGAAAAGCAAAAATTCGCTTTCTATCCTGGCCAATAAGTGATGGCAAACTGAGGTAATGGCCAGTGTTAAGAGGGTTACTTACACCAAGTATGCCTTTAATGTTATCTTATAACTTATTATTCACATTGCTACTAAAACAGATGCCCGACTTATTAAAATTGACTGATTGGCTCGAAGTTGCTTCATAGGTTACTAAAAGATCCTTGATTTTACTTGCCTCCCGCTGAGTTGCCTTAAAAAACAAGAATGAGTCATTTGCAACGAAAAGATGTGTCACTGCAGGCGCACGAGGGCAAACTTTCGCACCTCGAATTCTACCCCCACTTTCTGCATGCTGAAACAGAGAAGAAAGTCCTTAAGCAACAAATAAAAATAGATATGGAGACAAAGGATCTCCTTGCCAAAGACCACGGCCAGGCACTATAGGACCAACTTCAATGTCATTACAAAGAATGGTATACTTAACATGCTACACACACAACATCATCAAAGAAATCCAGGATTTAGAAAAACCCAGTTTTCTCATCATAAGTTTCAGAAAACCCAGTCCACCCAGTCATAAGCCTTGCTAATATCAATTTTTAAAGCAACCTCATAATTTTTGCCTGTAGAGAGCAGCTTCATCGAATGCAGGATTTCAAAAGCAATCATCACATTATCTGTTATCAAACACCCCGGCACAAAAGCAGATTGAGAGTCAGAAATAATTGCAGGAAGAATGACCTTTAAACGATTAGCAAGTACCTTAGCCACAATTTTGTAGATAACATTGCACAAAGCAATAGGTCGAAGATCTTGCAAGCAATCAAGGTCATCCTTTTTAGGAATAAGCACCACATTAGTAAGTGCTAAATGCTGTGGAAAAGAACCATTGCTCAACCAACCAATAGCACTACAAAAAACATCCTTTCCTAAAACATGCTAGAATTTTTGAAAAAAAGCCAGATTTAAGCCATTCGGTCCAGGTGATTTATCGGGATGCATACTAAACACAACTTCTTTGAATTTAATCTCGGTGAAAGGCTGCAAGAGAAAAGCATTTTGTTCAGCAGCTCTATCATGTCAAAACCATCACAAACCCCATCACCACTATGATCAAAGAGGTTATTAAAATAAGTAAAGATTATCTAAGCCATGTTATCTCGGTCCGTTACCAACAATCCAGTAGGGTCCTTCAACCGCTTAATTCGATTAGTGACACGGTGAGAAGTAGCTTGAGCATGGAAGAACTTTGAATTGGAATCACCATGTTGAAGCCAAAAATTTTTAGCCCTTTGCTTCCAGTATGTTTCCTCTTCCAACAAAGTCAATTCATACTGAAGCTTTAAAGCGGCCAAACAAGCTGCATCATCCAAACCAACACGACAACGTTGCATCTGATAGTTAAGAACCTTTAATCTTTTCCGGAATTGGCCCACTGTGTCCTTACTCCAAGAAGATAATGACGAGAAACTTGTCCAAATCTGCGTATGATATCCAAGCCACGAGAGTCACGCCAAGAAGTAGAAACAACAGTACCGATACTGTTATAAAACAGCTAGCTATTCTCAAACCTAAAACGATGTACAGACAAGTGGGAGAAGTCCTGACTTAATTGCAATGAAATAAGAGTATGGTCTGACTAAGAAGCACAAAGATTTCGTAAGCAATGTGTAGGAAACATGAGACACCATTCAGAAGTAATAAGCTCCCGATCCAACTGCTCCTTGATCAAGTCAGTCGTTCCCCTTCCTCTTTCCCATGTATATGGGTAGCCAATTAAATCCATGTCCACCAAATTACAGTCATCCAAAGCCTGACAAAAACCATCCATAAGCCAAGTTGGATAATCAAGACCACCCTCCTTATCATCCAGTGATAACATATTTTTCATATCACCCATACACACCCATGGTAACCGCAAGGAAGTAGACAAATGTTGTAACAAGTCCCATGATTACTGACGCATACCCCATTCATGATGGCCATAGTAGCCAGTAAAACGCCACTTTCCCTTCTCATCATCATGAATCACCGCATCAATAAAATGTTGATTAAAAGAAATAACCTCCAAATTCACTGAGCGAGACCAAAACAAGGCCAAACCACCACAGCACTTTAATTTATTAACACAAAGACAACCGTAAAAACCAAGCTGCGATTTTATTGCGTTAATCCGACTACTATCAACTAATGTTTCTGAAAGAAAAACAACTAAGGGCTTAACTCTCCGGCATAAATCCCGAAGAGCACGAACCGTGGTAGAATTGGCCAGTCCGCGACAATTCCAACTGAGACACGTCATGGAGACCGACAGGCCTGATGAGACAGACCGGTAGATAATTCATGAGCATTGATAGCCTTGGATGAAGACCCAACTCCAGTGTTAGTAAAAGGCTTCAAGCCCAAACCAACAAGATTATTACTAGGCCTCTGTCTTTTCTTTGTTTCCTCAAATGCCAACGACCCTTCCTTATCTCCCACTAAACAAGAACCAGCTAAAACAACATTGTCCTCCATCTGCATGAAACCGCCACTATCGCCTGTAACTGAATCATTATCTCCTCAAAAACTACTCCCCTGATTTCCCTCGAGTGTTACACTTTCAAACTTCCCGTCCTTATTACAAAGCCAAAGACTAGTCACTCACTGCGGCTGACGACACGCCTCCACCCTCAATGAGATATCCCATGCGAAAGTAATCTGCTTCGGTGACCTCTTTTTTTTGACCGGACAAAAAGTTTCAGAATGTCCAATACGACCACAGATGAAGCAGAATGTAGGCAACTTTTCATACTTGAAATAAGCATATGCCGTTTTACCATTCCGAAGATTCATGTTTTTCTTCCTCGCTAATGCCTTATAAACATCAATACGAATGCGTACTCTCATAAACGCCTTTGATATAATATAAGGACGGGTATCAAGAGTAATGAACGTCCCAACAAAATCCCTTAAGTTCTGTGCAGCAGATTCGTTATGACACCCATTGGGAACATTATGAATTTGAACCCAAAAATCAGCATACCTGATGTCCACCTTCATGGGATCATCCCCTTCAGCCATACAGTGGAAAACAAGCAAGTGACCATTGAAGAACCAGGGACCATTCTTGAGTACACGAACAACATTCACTTCATAGAAGAAGCGAAAAAGGAACCGATCATCCTCTAAAGCAATGATATTCACCCCTCCAAGTGGGTGCCAAACATCAGCGAGAGTAGCCTTCATGAAATCAAGCTTGATGACACTGGTAGTAATAAAGCATCCGACAAGGCAAAAGTCATAGCTTTCCACACAATCGTCCGCCTCGCCAAACACCTCTACACCCTCATCTTCAACTGCAGCCTGAAGATCTAAATCAGCGAAATCTTCCTCCATCAGTGAGAATAGGAAAAACAACACCTAAAAAGAAAATAGTCTCTCTCAGTCGGTACAAATATGTTTACTCATAGTACATTAGTTATTTATTGCAATACGTTACTTGAGGAGGATGGTATATTAAATAAATCGTATTTGAAAAAGAACGGTTACAAACATAATTACAAGTTGAAGTTGAATCTATTATTTATTTTATTTGTAAAATATTTTATTTAAAATCTATAATTTATAATAAAATAACATGATTTATAAAAATTGCGTTTGAAAATTATCGACTCCAATTTAGTTTCTTCATATGACTTATAATTAACACCTTTCAAAAGTTTTCTTCAAATCAACTTTAAGTAATTTAAAAGTAAACTGAGTTTTAGTTATTAGATATTATATTTCACATCTTGAATTAGCCAGGAGTCTATAAGGAAATAGTCTCTGTATTTCTATCGGAGATGTGGGCATGACTGCGTACATCTTACCCTCTCCATACCCTATTTAGGCGGAAATTTGGGTATGTTTAGTTTGGTTTGGTTTGGTTATATTTCACATCTTGAAATAAAAAAATATGGTGACATCTAGAAGTTGGATCTCCTTTTTTTTAATGTTTAAATACACATAATAGAATATTAATTTATTGAAAAGTTTAATCTATTTAGAAAGTGGAATGGAAACACAAAAATTGGTGTCAAACAAACATCTGGAAGCAGCAGCCCCTGGTCGACTCACCCTAGGGCGCAGGTGAGTTGATAAGGGACTCTCCTGGTTTAAGTGAGGTCGCAGATTCAAATCTCCTTCATGTATGCAACCGTTTAAAACTTGGGCCTAGAATTTTGCTTCTCGCAAAGGACCTACCTGGTTCAAGTGGGGATTAATCTGGATATGAATGACTTAAAGGTGCCTTCCTATAATTGGGACTCGCCTAGAACACCTCGTGAGCCCAAAAAAAAACACACATTAGTCTCTCTCCTCTCTTTATAAACCCCACTTTGGGATATTGTTACTTCGCTTGGTCTTACTGTAGGTTCCATCATCTTGTAAGTCTTACTTCATCATAATATTTAGAAAAAAATTATAGTGTCTTTTTTCTATAAATAAGAAAAAGATATAAGTAAGTCTTACTATAGTTTTTTCATCATCAGAAGTTTTAGTCACGCAAGTCATTGACACAACCTCCATTGCCTCCACAATCTAGTAAGTCCTGTATAAGCTACTAACTCCATTAAAGTCGCTACGCAGGGCTTAAAAAATTAATCGCATAACATAAAAATATTTTTTTAATTTTTTACTAGATCTTGTTAATAAATAACTTAAAAAATATGATTTATAAGTAAAAGATATTCAGATTTTTACAAAAATATTCATCTAAAATTGTTAATCGCAAGTTATTCATATCTTCAGTCTTTAATAAAATCAACGTAGTTAAAAAAAACCTCCAATAATTTAAGAGGAAATATTTGTAGTGCTAGTGCTAACTCATATATTTTTCTTATTTATAGGAAAAGACACTATAGTTTCTTACTTATCAAAATTAAATTTCCTAATTATAATTGAATTCTAACTCCTAACTCTAATTGTAATTATAATTATAATTTTAATAAAATCAAATATCTTAAGTTTCTAAATTTTACAGTTAAGTTCAACTTGATTTAAATTGATTTTTCTCTTTATTTAAATTGATTTTTCTCTTTTAAACTACTCTTTATGTACGATCTATCAGATTTTAATTAATATGTTAACAATGATTATAAATTATAATTATAAGGGACAACCAATCTTAAACTACCTAACCTTTTGAGATTTTTTCAATCCAGTGCCTAAGCTTTTAAAATTTTAAATTGAGTGACCAACCTTTTAAAACTTTAAGTTTTAAACATTAGTTTTGTTACTAATTTACTGATTTGACTAACAAGTTTTTTGTTGTTCATGGCATATAGATGTCAACATGAAAAATAGTGGACATAGTTAGACTAGAGTAGAGAGAACTTTTTTAGGTGATCACCTACATATCATCAACAACAAAGATTTTGTTAGCCAAATAAGCAAATTACGAATAATATTATCATTGCGAATTGATCCATCAAGGTTCTAAAAGGTTGGTCATTTAATTGAAAGATTTAAAAGCTTAAACACTTGATTGAAAAATCCTAAAACATTGGGGACTTTAGGACTAGTTATCCCTAATTATAATTAGAATTAGAATTAGATAAATTAAAACTTCTTTTAGTTTCTTTAATTCTCCAATTTAAAATTTAGATTAAGATTGATATCTAAAAATATGTCATGATCACCTAAATATTAGGGATGTCAAAGTAGTCTGATTTAATCTATTCATGTATAATTATGATGTATAATTTAATCAGTTCTTTATCCCATGTTCCAATTGAACATAGAATATGGAATTCAAGTCTATATTTAAATTTAATCGTTTTTGTTATTGCTATTTAATACTTGATTTATAATTGATATTTGAAAATACCATTTAAAATCTCAGTTGACTGACTAAAGAATTCCCTAAATCACTAATAGTCAGGAACAGTAAATATATTCTCCCTAATTACTTTCAAGTGACGAATCTTTTATTAACTTGCTCAGTTATCTTTATATGGTTCATGCTATATTCAAGTATTACCGATTGAGCTACCCTAAATAGAATAGGTCATAATTGGCATCAAAATATAGTAATTCCCATATGAGATACCTTGATAATATTATAATTGGCATCAAAATATAGTAATTCTCATATGAGATACCTTGATAATATTAAGTCTAAGGATTAATCGTACAACCATCATAATGAGAAAATCCATAGAGATATGAGTAATATTCTATTTGTGCTCCTCATAATTGGCTTAATTTAATAAATTTATTCTTTAATAAGCACTCATATGTTTACTTAAGTATCTTCATACTTTAATTTATGAAATCAGTTGCCTATGTATCTAATACCATAATCATCATATGTCGATTATATCTCTTTTAAGACAATAGTTTATTGAGAGCATATGCAAAATTCTCTTTTAGTGGAAATTTGATATAATATTATAATCATCATATGTCGATTATATCTCTTTTAAGACAATAGTTTATTGAGAGGATATGCAAAATTCTCTTTTAGTGGAAATTTGATATAATATTATTTCTGCTCCATTATGTCCTTGATCAAGTGAAACTTCTTAAGTGTATATGTGGACCATTGATGAATTTAGTTCCTTTACCTGTGCAATGGTCCCATTATTGTTATAATATAATACTATAAGCTTAGTAACGCTAGAAACCACTCTAAGTTTGGTGATAAACTTCTTAATATAAACTAATTCTTTTATTGACTCTAGAACTAAAATGTACTTTGCCTTGATCATAGAATCAGTGATTGATAGTTGTTTGAAAATTTTCCAACTTCCACACCATTATTCAAAGTGAAGATGTACCTTGAATATGATCTGCATCATTAGTATCAGACTAAAAACTAGCATTTGCATACCTCAAAACTCTAAAGGGTGCTTGGGGTATGGGTTTGGGAATGAATCAATTGAGGTATTAAATGAATAACAGGTGATTGATTTTATATTATGATTATAAGAACTGTGTTTTCATTTTTGACTTTCGGGGATTAGTCCATACCCTCGAAATATGAGAGGAATGAGTTTCATTCCTGATTCAAGGGTAAGTGTCACGGGCATGATAGTTTTTGTCATGCCTATTACTTACTTTTTTTCTTTTTTAATTAAATATTATTAAAATATAATTAATTAATTATATATACTTAATTAAAATATAACTAACTAATTAATCAAAATATAATTAATTAATTAATATATAATTAACTAATTAATAACAATATAATTAATTAATTATATATTTCTCTTTTTTAGCAATTGAATATACTTAATTAAAATATATTAAAATTTGATGTAAAACAAAATTTTAACAAATTTGTATTTCTCAATATTTTTAACAAACCAACCACTATCAATGGTAATGGTAATCATTCATTCCTCTTAACTAGCCATCATAATTATAAAGCCTATGAAACACAATCCAATCTACCTCTCTCTTTCTATGTCTTTGACACATACTATGTGAGAGAAATGATACAACTTAGGTAAGATTCCCCATTTAGAATTCTCCATGTCAAATTTCTTTAGCATTTTGTCTATGTATGTGGACAGGGATGAAACAAGTAACCTGTTTAATTTATCTCGATCTTTATTTCTAGAATATAGGTTGCTTCTCATATATCCTTTCCAGAGAAGTTATCGAACAAATAAATCTTTATATAGTGGAGCGTTGATATTTCGTTTCTAATTAACAATATATCATCCACAGATAGCTTTAGGAAGATGATTGCCCTTCTATTAATCTTTTTATAGGCATATGGTTCATTTATATTTCTGAAAATTTCAAATTCTTTAATTTTTCTCATTAAAATTGATGTTCTAACTCTGTGACGTTTGTTTAAGCCAATAAATAGACTTTTGTAATTTACATACTTGATTAGGAAAATTCTTGTGTTCAAAACCTTAAAGTTTTGTCTTATAAACATCCTCAAGAAAATTCTCGTTGAAAAAATACTATTTTTCCATTTGCTAGATTTCATAACTATGATATGCAGTTATAGCCAGTAAAATCTTTATGGACATAAACATAGCTACTACCAAAAAGGTTTCATTAAAAGCAACTTCCTATTTTTGTTTGTAACCATTAGCCACTACCCTTGCTTTATATGTGTATATATTACCATCTATGTCAGTTTTCTTTTAAAATCCACTTGTAACCAATAGGTACCATACAATTGGAGCATTAACCAAAGTTCATACTTAGTTAGGGTATATGGATTCCATTTCATATCACATGACTTCATGCAGTTTTAAATCCGTGTCAAACATTGCTTCCTTAAAAGTAGTAGGTTCATCATTCATAAGCGATATATCCCCTTTTCAATGTGCAAATCTAATATAGTGGAAAAAGGGGGTGATGCATCCTACTTGTGCATCATAGATTATGTGTCTCTTAAACCCTTGTTATATGTATCAACTCAAGGTTCATGTTTCTATTTGGATGTGAATTCGTGGTTCTTAAAGTTCTAAGTTCCACCTTACTCCCATAATTTTCCTTCAGAATATTTTCTTTTTCTAATAATATAGGATGTCTTAAGAAAAAAAAATCCTTTTACTTAAGAGGATGGTAAAATTGATATTTCATATACCTCACAAATTTGCATTTTTCTGACTTAACTTAAAGCTTATAAAATATTGCACGCTCATATAAGCATCACATCCCCATATCTTTATGTGTGACAACTTTGGTTTATTACAAGTCTATGTCTCATATGATGTCTTGTTAACCTATTTAAATGGAACTCTATTCATAAGGTAAACTGTAGTTTAAAGAGCACTATCCCTAAAAGGAGACAAGAAGGACTACGTGACTCATTATATAATGTATCATATGATTTAACCTTAAAGTCCAAATTCTTTGAACTTTTTAAGTGATTTAGACTTTTATTTTATTAAATACACATAATTATATCTAAAATGATCATCTATGAATATAACAAAATGTAAGTACCCACCTCTAGTGCGAGTAGATATAGGGCCACATACATTGAGATGTATAAGCTTTAGTAACTCACTATATGCTCTCCCTTTTTTAGTAAATGGCATATTGGTCATCTTTCCTAACAAACAAGATTTACAAGTTTCATATAATTACATGATTTAAATATTCTTCTTTATGTAACTTTGAGATTCTAATTTTGTTGATATGACCTTACCTACAATGACATAAATAAGATAAATTTTGGTCACTTAACTTTTTTTTCTTGCCATTATATTAAGGATTGATAATCCAAGATCTAATTCATACAAACTATTTATAAGTAATCTGGATCTATATTAATCATCATTTTCATAAAAAGAAAAACTTTATTCTTAATAATAAGGACAAATCCATTCAAATCTAAATAAGAAATGGAAATAATATTTCTAGTAATGACTATTGTAACACATCACCTTCATAGAGTATATACTCAAACATGCAGAGAACATTCAAGAACATAACCTATGACAATGACATGTTAGAGCAATCATTCATTTAATATGACATCATAAATAAAACACGATTATTTAAAAGATCAATTCCTCATTCCATTTATAAACTTAATTTACAATGTCGCTTTTCATTATAAATTCCGTATATACACCATATCAAAAGCAAACGAGAGTCTACGACTCTTTACAACATATTCTACATGGAATGAGAAACTAAACAAAAATATTCTATCTAACCCCTCAGTCTCGGCTGACCAGATCTTTTAGCCATTTCTTGAGTTCAAAGCGCAAGTATAATACTTCTTCTAGAATGTCTTAGAAACTAGGTATCCTCTCTCGTACCTGAAAATCAACGTTGTAATTTTGATGAATTTTGTGAACTCAGTGAGTGAACTATCATTGATATGCTCACTCATATCATAACACAACATCTTAAATACAAACCAAATTCAAAGTATACTTCATCTCAACAATACATCATGAATTTCACACATTTCATATAAATCTTTCAGAATAATTCAATCCTTATTCTCAGTCAATAATATTATCAAATGTACACATATATGGCATATCATCATATCAACATAATTCAATAATTGTTTACATCCATTCACATAGTACATTTGAAAATATAATTACCAGTGCATATGCATATATGACTCCACTTTCATTTTTATTTTGTTGTGATCGAGCGCATATTAACTGTTCCGTATCCCTTGTGGATATAGAGACCATTTCACATTCTGTCCCACACCCATTGTAGATACCGGGCTCATTAATCAGTGAGCATGTGGCTCTTTATGCGCATTTATAAGCTTTAAGCTCTTTTCAGACTGGCAACTCCGGTCACAACTCCTTTATCTGATCATGCATATCATGAAATGAAATGTATGAATTCACATATCACACTTTCAATAGCTTTCATTCATTTCAGACATAGTCACTTTTCATATTCATCGGACATAAGTCCATCATTCAACTTTTCATTGAGAATACACTTTCCATATTCACATTCAATTAAGAAACACTCCTAATACATTCCCAAATATCAATCTCCTCATAACAATTAATGTCTGGAATTATTACAATCATGGAAATAACAGTTTAATAACTGAAACAGAAACAAATCAAACATGGTGAGATAACATCTAGGTTAACTCACAGTACGCTCCAGATAATTATTGCTTAGATAAGTCGACAATGTCTAGATGTTGGCGTTCGACTTGAGCATCTAAACCATGGAATACACACATTTCACATTACTAAAGTGATCAATCATATCAATACTCAATCATACACATATGTATATGTATTATGTTTAATGCATGCTCAATGAATTTCCCGGGGATGTGTCTTTAATCATAAGTCTTGATCATTCTAAACATTCATTCATTAACCCTTTTCTGATCAATATACATTCGCATAATTTTGCAATTCCCATTCACTCATACCTAATACATTATTCATATCATTTGGATTACATTTACATTTATAAGAACATCTTCATTCCTTTAGTTACAACATCATTTAATCACTTCAACTTATCAAACATTGAACCATCTTATTCAACATCAATTAAATTCATTTCAAGCCTCATTCAAATCCAAATACACCAATGTAGAGTGGCTTATCCTTAGTTAGTTCAACAATTACACAAAACTGAACTTATCACTTCAAAATCTTACCCACGATCACGGTGGACCTTTCCACGATCGTCACAAAAGCTAGTGCAACAAGCCTCGATCGTGGGGACTATGCCACGATTATGACAGAACCCAAATAATTAGGCCCCAATCGTGCACTTAAGGCCACGATCGTGCACTAAATTGTTTCCCCCAATTATGCACGAATGTGTACAACTTAGAAACAAAACAAACACCTCAAAATTTTCAGAATTCATGTTCAATATGTAACCTCATTTAGACCTGAATTATACTCCAATTCTGAATTATACTCCAATTCCTCATCAATATCATCTCCAATTCTAGCTCAAAATTATTCAATTGATAGCTCATAAATCATGGTCTTTCATGCATCAAAGATCAAAACAGAAAACTATCATTCATTATCATGCATATAGTCCTAGTTCTTTCTCAATTCAAGAACACTATATTAACATCTTTTTTTAGCATAAATTTACCTTCTTTATACATCAAATCCCAATCCAATTCATCCATATAATAACCTATACTCCATGGTTTTCATACACCAAGAAGCATAAAAACTTCCAAGTTCATTCAACACATTTCTAGTACACTTCATCATCAACATCATATACACTTCATTCCAATTCAAGCATCATTCTAATACTATTAAACATGCCATAAAGATCAGAGTGCTACTTACTTATTAAGCTTCCAATTTCAGCTCAAAACTTTAGATTAAACTAGCCTTCCATTCATGCATGATTCATCACAAACTCAAGGTGAAAATAAGCTGATTTTTAGCAGCAAGATGTAGGTAACAATAAACTAGTTTCTTAGCTATTTTATGAAGGATTAAAGTGTGGATTTCACGTAACAATTTAGCTAGGGTTTAAACAAAATGAAGAGAGAAGATAGGAGCAATTTTGATGAAGCAAGGAGGAGAAAGAAGAAACTATCCTTGCTGTAACTTTCCTCACTAGGTGCTAGGTGTCTTAATTTGGCCAAGGCATTCGTCACATGACATGTAAGCCATTTGCCTACTGAATATGCTGCCATTTATCCACTTCTTAAGTTGCCATATGTCACCTTATATATGGTCCACATGTCACATAATAATTGGTCCATTTTTCATTTAATTACTATTCCATTTGTCACTCATTTAGCTATGCCAAATGTCATTCAATTATAAGCTTAGTAACTCTAATTTTTCATGCATTAATTTATCTTACCACTTAGTATTTTTCCTGACCCAAATGCACATATTAATTCATCACTCTCCTAATTAATAACAATTAATTCCAAATTACTAATTCAAATCCAATGAAACTAAAATTTAAGACATAACAATGCACAATTCACATCATGTTCATTTTAAATCTTTCATACCCCGGAATATGTCAATAAAGTGCATAGCTATCTTTGTAATATGTACAAATTATCATTTATTATTCATGTGTGTATGTTAATGATATGCATATGTATGAAATGCATTTTCTTAAATTCTCAATACTATCACTTATGTGAAATGGTCTAGGGTTCTAACACTAAATATGTTCCGGAAATCGAATATTACAATTCTCCCCCTTAAAAAATTTCATCCTTGAAATTCTTACCTGATTGATCAAGTAGGTAGGGGTATTGTCTCCTCATGTTCTCTTCCATTTCCCATGTAGCTTCTTCACTTAAATGATTCCTCCAAAGGAATTTCACCAATGGGATCACTCGGTTTCTCAATTGCTTTATCTGATCGCTCACTATTTTGACCGGTTCCTTAACATAACTCAAATTACTTGCAACTTCAACTTCTTGTGCTGATAACACGTGAGTTGGATCAGACCAATATCTCCTGAGCATACTGACATAAAACACATTGTGTATCTAAACCATTTCAGTAAGCAGTGCTAACTTATAAGTCAATGGTCTAACTTTCTCAATAATCACAATGGACTAATGTATCTAAGGCTTGGCTTACCCTTTTTACCAAACCTTAGCACTCCTCTTCAAGGTGATACTCTCATAAACACTTTATCTCCTACTTGTTACTCCATATCCCTATGGTGCTGATCCACACAACTCTTTTTTCTATTTGTGCTGCTTTAATTCTACTACGAATCCATCTCACTTTATCGACAGTATCTTGAATCAGTTCTAGGCCTTCCACAATACTTAGCCCCTCTTCATCCCAATATAAAGACGAATGACACTTTCTACCATATAACGCCTCATATGGAGTCATTCTGATACTACTGTGATAATGATTATTATAAGCAAATTCAATCAGCGCCATATACTGATCTCATGCTTTTGAAATTTCAAAACACAAGCTCTGAGCATATCCTCAACTGTCATAATAGTTCTCTCACTCTGCCCATCTATCTGAAGATGAAATGTTGTACCAAAGTTTAATCTCGTACCCAATGCTATCTATAAACTACCCCAAAATCTTGAGGTAAATCTAGAACCTCTATCAGATACAATAGGCATTAGGACTCCATGTAATCTCACTACTTCATTTACATATCTTTGGGCTAATTGATCTAGTGTATTGTTCTCTCTTACTGGTAAGAAATGAGCCGACTTCATTAATTTGTCAACAATGACCTATATGACATCATGTTGCCTCGGAGTCCTCGACAAACTCATAATAAAATCCATTATAATCCTCTCTTATTTCCAATCCATGATAGGTAATGCTTGTAACTTCCCAACCGAAACCTGATGCTCTGCCTTTATTTGTTGGCAAGTTAAACACTTAGCCACATATTTAAACACTTGCTTCTTCATCCCCGACCACCAGAAATGTTGTTTCAGCATATTATACATCTTGGTAGTACCAAGATATATAGCATAAGTTGCTATATGTGCTTCTTCCAAAATCTCTTCTTAGATCATCCACATCGGGTACACACAATCTCTGCTTCAACCCTAATGTCTCATTTCTCAATTCAAATTCAAAATTTGAATTCACTTTCAACTTCTCAATAAGACTCACTAATTCTAGATCCTTGCTTTGGATTTTTCTAATCCGTTCATGTAACATCGGCCTAAGCTTCAATGTAACTAACAATGTCTCATTCTGCCCTAAATTTAGTTCAACATTTAATGTTCTAACTGCACTAAGTTTGGTAACCTCAATGTCTGCATTTGTGTTACACTGCTATTAGATTTCCTGCTTAATGCATCAGCTATCATATTAGCTTTACTAGGATGATACTCAATTGTGCAATCATAATCTTTCAGTAGTTCGATCCATCATCTTTGTCTCATATTTAACTCCTTCTGACTTAACAAATACCTTAATCTCTTATGATCAATATATATCTGAAATGTCTCTCTATACAGATAATGTCTCCAAATCTTCAAAGCAAATAATACTACAGCAAGCTCTAAATCATGTACTGGATAATTAAACTCGTGAGACCTTAACTGTCTCAATGCATATGCAATCACTCTGCCATACTGCATCATTACACATCTCAATCCCTGGTGTGAAGCATCACTATATACCACATATCCACCAGATCCAAATGAAATAGCTAACACCGGTGCTGTATTAACCGATGCTTTAGCTCCTCAAAACTCCTTTGACATTCTTCATTCCATCTGAAAGGTACATTCTTCCTCAGAAGTTTTGTCAAAGAGGTTGTGATCAGTAAAAACCCCTCGACAAACCTCCTGTAGTATCCTGCCAGTCCAAGAAAACTCCAAATCTCAGACACATTTCTCAGAGCTTTCCCTTTCATTACTACTTCTACTTTCTTTGGGCCAACTTATATACCCTGTCCAGATACTATGTGACCCAAGAATACTACTTGATCAAGCCAAACTTCACACTTACTGAACTTGGCATACAATTGCTTCTCTCTCATTATCTGTAAAACTAACCTCAAGTGCTCGGAATGTTCCTCTCTGCTTTTTGAATACACCAAAATATCATCAATAAACATAATGACAAAGTGATCTAAATAATGTTGGAATACCTTATTCATCAAAGCTATAAATGTTGCCAAAGCATTAGCCAACCTAAAAGGCATCACTAAAAACTCAAAGTGCCCATATCTGGTCTTGAATGCACTCTTAGGTACATCAACTTCAACTATCTTTGACTAATAGTACCCTGATCTCAAATCTAGCTTAGTGAATACCTGAGCTCCCTGCAACTAATCAAGTAAGTTGTCTATCCTTGGTAATAGGTACTTATTCTTCACTGTCACCCGATTCAGTTGCCTATAATCAATACACAGTCTCAAGTTTTCATCTTTCTTTTTCATAAACAAGACTGGGGCTCCCCAAGATGACACACTAGGTCTGATAAAACCCTTATCCAACAACTCCTATAATTGGGTCTTAAGTTCCTTAAGTTCCACAGATGTCATCTTACAAAGAGGAATAGATATAGGAGCAGTACCTGAAACTAAATCAATAGTAAACTCTGTTTCTCTCTCTGCAGGTAAACTCAGTAATTCAGTAAGAAACATATCCAGAAAATCCATAACAATAGGAATGTCCTAAATGGTCTGTTTATTCTGGGTATCAGTCATATAGGCTAAGTAAATCTCACATCCACCTCGAATCAATCTTAAAGCACTCATTGAGGAAATCAATTTGACTGGCACTACTTGAATAACTCCTCAAAATATTACTTTCGGCTGAGTGGGAGATTCAATAATTACTTCCTTAGTATAGCAGTTCATCACTGCCCTATGTGCAGTAAGCCAGTTCATACCTAGAATAAGGTTTATCTCCTTTAACTGTAATATTATCATTAAAAAAATATTTTATTATTGTTAAATGACAATGTTAAGTATCAGGGAGTTTTGAAATGTGTATATGTATAGCATTGAACCGAAATACATGTCGTGAATGTATTTATAGGAAATTGGTTGTCTTATATGTGGATGGTTGTAGGTGCCATATAGGGGGTGTTACAGAACCACTATTCCTTTAAAGTGAATAGCAGCGACGGTGAGTCTCTGAATGTTCGGCGTGTCGTAGAAATTGAAAAATTGTTCAGCTTTGAATATCCAAGTAAAAGGATCTGCGCCACCAAATCTTGGAAAGTCTATCTTCACCTTCTAGACAGGCAGATGATTAGGAGTTATTGATGTTTGAAGCATTTCCAATTAGGAAGAGCTTCCTCTAGTACTTGAGTTGAGTTCCTGTTTATCCAGAGTTTTGCTAAGTCGCTCCATATGCCTATTCATAGATTCCAATGTGGCTTTAATCCTTCCAAAACGATTTTGAATGGATGCATCTCTCTCATTCAAATCTGAAATATCATCTGAAACTCTTTTTATCTCAGCAACCATTTCCTTCATCCTTGTGTTCTTGACCATTTTTGTCTCTCAATGAAAGCACCAATGTAATAACACCTATAGGGAGATGACTAATAACAACTACACTAAGGAGTAATCAAATGGATTGCTTTGCTGTATATATGATAATATTCACTCAAATTATAGAGCAACTGAAAGATACTATGTGTCCCTAGCTATAAGGGCAACACCAACAAGAGGAAAAATTAAAGCAGTAAAAAACAACAATGGGGGAGACGAGATTAGAAAAGAGAGGGAGGAAAAATCATCCAAATTCTGCACACTCTTCATGTTCTGTTATCCGCATATTATAACATGGCCCATTTATTCCCTAAAATGCCAGGGTACATTTCTCGCGCGAACATTACACCTCACTCCTTCACCCTGCGGCTCCTTTCTGTTGGAATCTTGCACTACCCCTTCGCTGTCCTCATTGTCAGTATTCAGTGCCCCCTGTGATATTTGTACCCTACTAATTCTTTTTAACATCACAGCATACGATTGATTTTATATTTCCAAAAAAATTAAAAACAAAATCCTAATTAGTTATGCCCCGATCAATATTAGGCAAATCTATAAACTTATCAAATCAACAACAATTAAGCAACTTTAGTCAAATTAAACAACTAAAAGAGAATATGATATCACTATTAAAAAATTAATCTAAAAATAATAAATAAAAGAATTAATTCATACTTGTTTCTAATTCTTGAAAAAATTTTATTCTCGAGTTGCTAGCCATAAGTTATTCTCATGTTGAGCCTTTAATGATATCCATATAACAGAGAAAAAGAACTCAAAACAATATGAGAGAAAAAGACACCATGATTTCTTTCTTATTAACATTAAACTTCCTAATTATAATTAAAACCTAACTATATTTATAATTATGATTTAATTTTAATAAAAATCTCATATTTAGTAGTTAAAGTTTTTAAATGTTACAATTAATTCCAACTTAGTGCCTATTTGGATGAGCTTATATCATTAGAGCTTTTCTGAGAAGAGCTTTTCTAAGAAACTAGTTGATTGCTTGGCTGTCATTTAAAAAAGAGCTTTTTTGAAATAGCTTCATACAATAGACTGTTTGACAACATAAAAATAAACAGTACTTTTAATGATATTTTATTTTATAATAAATATTATTTATGTATATAAATATTTTTTAAAATATATTAAACAATATGCAAAGCACAATATATTAATTATTATATAATTTTAAACTATATGAAATATAAATGAAAATATATCTAACCAAATCTTTTGTATGAATTATAACATAAGTAAAACTAATATCAAAAATAAATATTAAAA
>JANIIA010000008.1:9694702-9706069 GCA_027478495.1 Erythroxylum alaternifolium | reverse complement strand
TTTGAAAATCTTTACACACACTCTCTGTAGGATTGACCTAAACTCACAACTACTATAGTTGTAAGCCTAGTTATTTTAAGTAGTGTTATGACATGCTGCTGTTAATTTTGACGCTATTATCGGGGAGTGCGATGTTTTAGTTTTTGTTCTTAATTTTAATTGGTTTTTTATACATATTTGTTTATAAATAATTTTTTATTTATTTCTTGATCTTTTTACTTTTCGTTTAATGGTTGCTGTGTTAAAAAAATTCATAGAAAAAATTAATTTTTTTATAACTCATATTCATAATCTTATAACCAAGTTTGAAATGATCATATTAACTTTAATTATGGATGGGATAATCATCAAATTACTTGATAGTATACAGAACACGCAACAATTCTTGTATAGACTAAAATCTTCTTATCACAAATCAGGTACCTCTTAGGAAGACTTGCTTAATATTATGACTGCTAATAATATTCAACTTCAACAGATTATTCAACAGAGTATAAAGTAGTTATAGTAGGAAATGAGGCAAGTCCAAAAAAACACTATGTTCAGACTAAAAAATGTAGTAAATTAGATGGGTCTGATGGCGGAAGCTCTTGATTGCCTTGAATCACAAAGTGAAGAGCAGCAACCATCTCAACTTGAGGTGTACCCAAGGGACATTAGTGTAGAGACATTACAGGGTGAACAGGAGCTTGAGAATCTTAAAGAGTGTTACTCAAGGAATTGCTTGTGTTGAAGAAGTGGAGAAGAAACTCGAAGTAGAAAAGTATACATCTTTTAGCTCGGAGGTAAATACTGAGTTTCAATTTTTTACTAAGATTAACTCTTTACCTTTACCTAGTAGGTTGGAAAAATTGAATGAGGAAGAAAAGGGTGAAGAGACATTCCAAATATTTCAAGAGTGAGGGAACTTAGTAGGGATTAAGAATCTGAAGATAGGGCATATGCTGAATATGAAGGATTATCAACTAAGGCCCTATTCGGAAAAACCTCATATGGAAGAAGCTCAACCTGTAACACCTGAAGATCATAATTATGTCTCTTGGGGGAAAGTATGGATTCGAGCCAACGACACTACAGAAAATGCATGTTTTTTTTAAGTTTGCTTATTTCTTGGTTATTTTTAGTTTTCAACGAAATGAGAGAGAGAATAAAGAAAAAAAACAAACATTTTCTCTTTTTCTATTGCTTCTAGGACTATATAGTCATGAATAGAGAATAAATTGACTAGAAGAATCCATGACAACATTAGCATGTACTTTTACTTTTGTGATTGATTAAGATGCATTATCTTTAGAAGAGTAGTGACTAATGGTAGACAAAGCCAGTGAAATTTTGGGCCTTATTAGACTGACACATCTATATCAGTCTCATTATCTTTTGTTTATGTGTGACTCTCATGACATTTGCATCTTGATTTTTCCTTAATTGTCTATTCAAGACCACATTTTTATCACATGCATTAATATGGAAATAATCAGGCATTCTTTGTTTGTACAAGCTACATAGCCAAATAGTCCACCCATTTATATGAATTTTCCTTTGTTAAGGCCCTTGAGCTTTATTTATCTTTTATTTTTATGCTAACCACATTATATGCTTTAAACCTAACCAAGTGTCTCACTTTAGCCTTAAAGCTAGTAAAGCAATTGTTGATTGTTGAGTTTGTGGATAAACAAAATTCTAAGTGTTGGGGTATACATATGTGTGGGATAGTTAAAATTATTGGGATGCCAATTTATGTATTATAATTCCCATATTGTTGTAGCTTCTTTCATGAAAAAAAAACAAAAGGAAAAGTTAAAAGAAAAGGCAAAATAAAAATAAAAATAAAAATGTTTAAATAAAATTATCAAGGAGGAAATGCATATGGTTTGTAAAGTTATTTATAATTAGTCATTGCTCCTAAAGTTATATTGAATGGGTTACTTGAGTATGTTGGATATGAGGTGGATGTTGCTTTCAATGGTCACTCCCAATAGTTACAAAGGCTTATTTATGGTCAACTTTGGTGAGTGATATATGCTTGATGTGGTTTGTGATGAGAAAGCTTGAATTTGAGCTAGGAAACATAATTTTTGCATTCATCATAGTTGATGTACACAATCGTGAGTGAATGTTGGTTTTTGCACTTGATGGTATATTGAGTGTTGTTCTTGTTTCAATAACTTTGATGGCTTTTGCACTACACTATCCAAATACATCTCACGTTACCCTTTCCCACATTACAATCTTGAAAAGTCCTTTGATTCATGATTATACATGTGACTCTTAATGGTGGAGAAATAAAATGATATGTAAAATTAGAGAATGATCATGAATGGTATTTGATTGTACCTACGAATATATCTTGTTTAAACACTTTTTGTCCAAGTCTATCTCTATATTGATCAATTTCTAAAGGAGATGAACGTTGATTATCCATAAGTAGAAGAGAATGTTAAGTTCTTGCTAAGGTTTTGAAAGTTGTTTATCTTTACTTATGACTATATTTTTTGGGAAATATAGGAAATGAGTAAATATTATGGGTCTATGACTTTGATTTTGATGTTTTTCCCAAGAATAGTCAAAAGCTAAGTGTAGGATAAATTGATATATGCTTAATTGATTTATACATTTATTCCATAACATTTAGTGTTTAATGATATGAAATGCTTAAGACAATTCACTTTAGTTCATATTTAGTTTTAGGTACAATTTGGAAGCGTAAGAGCTAAAGTGAGGTAAAAGCACATTCTTTGAGTTGTCTTCTTGAGATTCACATCACTTATCTTTATAGAGCAAGAAAGAGAAGGATTAGAGCAAGAGGAGACAAGAAAATACATAAAATGAAGAGTATATGTTGAAAACATCAAGAATGAAGAGTGCAGAAAATTGTTCACGGTCATGACATAAAAGTCATGGGTGTGAGCATGTTAGTTACGCCCATGACTTATTTGTCATGGGCGTGTGATTTGTTATGGGCATGACACCACCATGCATGCCCATGACTCATATGCATGCATGTGAACAAGGTATGCACGCCTGTAAAATGCTGCCAAGTCACCCAAATACCTGAATGCAAATACATTGTTTTGACGACAAAAATGCGATGAAAAGTTGGAGAAAACAATTTAGGGGTTTCGAGAGGCAACAAAGGGGCAAAACTCTCATCCCTTTGAGACCTATGAAGGGCTAGTCTTTCCTAACTTGGTTCGGAGGTGATATCGACGCCAAGGAACCCAGTTAAGCATTTCTTTCACTGTTTTTGTTGTTCTTTCTCTCTTTAGGGATTGATTATGTTATCCTATGCTCCTATGCTTATGGATTTGGGTTTTCATATATGAATGATCTTTATTCTCGTTATTGTTAGATTGTTTATATATGAACCCATTATTAGAATCTTGAGCACAATCTGTAATTATTGTGTTTGGGTATTGCTAGAATCTTCACTATAATCAATAATTGTTATGTTAAGATTCATTTGTAGCAAATAATTATTTTAGATCATTATGGATACAATCCATAATTGTCGTGTTTTCAATTAGTTTCGAATTATTAGGGACAACATAATCTAGGTTAAATGACTCAAGTTTGTGTGGTTGTTGCCTTAATTATTCTGTTTTCCTAATTCATAATATGACTGTCCAATTAAATCTAGAGATCGTATCCTAGGTTGTTTGATAGCTAGGTTTAATTAACGAATGTCTCTTAATTAAGCACGATCTAAAGGAAAACTAGGGTTAATAGAACTTATCGTTAACCTATGATTAATAATTGCTAGAAAGAGAAAGAGAACAACAATTCAATAAAGAATGCTTGACTGAGTGTAGGTTGAGATAGAACCGATAATCAGGTCCCTAACAATTTCATCACTTTTTATCATCTTTGAATGTTTTCTTTAATTTGCTTTCATTAATTTAGTTTCATTTTATCTCTTATTTGAAAACTAAATGAAACTAAACAAAACCCCACATAACCTGAACATTGATTGATTTCATTTGAAAAACTTTACACACGCTCCCTGTAGGATCTACCTAGAATCACCACTACTATAATTGAAGGTCTAGTTATTTTGAGTAGTGTTATGATGCGTTACGTTAGAATGACAATAACAATTATAATGAATACAGTGAGAAACTGAAATGCATATGGTTTCTATTCCTCATTATATTACGGATATGAAGTCTTGCCCCAAAAGGGATATGAAAATACTATTCATTCAATCATAATATATTATCAACCATCTTTTTTTATTCCTTATTGATTCCTTTCTTCCTACACCAATTAACCAAGTACCCCCTTAGTATCAATTCGGTTCCTCTAAGATTTAACTGGATGATTGTTACAAAAATTTTCTTTCAAGCACGAACTTGTCCCATAAGATGCACTAACCCTTACGCAACAATCTCACTTAGTTCCGTTAAAGTAAGATTTAACCTTGTCCTGTGATCTTCGACCAAGCTGCTCGTTCTTGATCGCCTCACGACCCTCGTGGTATTTCACACTCATACCCTTGTAGAAAACTAAGAAAGAACTACATAATCATGACAACAATAAGAACACAAGAAAGAGATACGACAAATGCCAAACTTTATTACTTCCCCTAAAGTACATAAAAGAGTACTCTCTCAATCTCTACGTGTCTCCCACACTCATTATCTTCTCTGTTGTTAAAAGCAAGGCTCAAATGAGCTATTTATAGGCACTTCTAGATGACTAAGTTAAAATCCTAATAGATCTCTACTAAGATCACAATCTTATCTTGTCTTATCCTTATCAGATTACATCATACTAACCAATAGATGACATACCTATCCGATTAGGACTCTTTCTAATAGGATTAAGCTACATCACAATAACAAAATAAAAGATTACACTATCTAAGAATGATTATCCATATCCACGAAGATCTTCTCTATCTTCACATGATCATTATATATGATCTTTATCTCTTAAAGCTATGTTCCTCCATTGTGATCTTATCCGCCACATCATCTAAGATCTTCTCATCTCTGTCCGTTGATGATGAATCATCCAATCCAATAGAACAATGGTTCGTCCAATGCTTTCCTGTGCCAACTTTATTAGCCATGTCCTGTCCATTTGAGTACACATTAAGTCCTTAATCCATTAAGAACCCAACCTTAGCCAAATCAACTCTTATAAAGTCCAAAACTCTCTCAAAACTCACACCATGCTTGATCTACTTGCTAAGTCACCTTAAAATTATCGCATATTCTGGTCATGCATGTGATCCAGCTAACCTTCCACTCAATGTCTATCTCAAGCCTTCTTTTAGTCTTACATCTAAATTTTGCATCTCGTATAAGATTTTCGCCAATATGCACCAATGCATGTCAATACTTGACATTGCTCCTTTTACTTCATGCATGTCACCGCTTGACATTGCTCCTTTTACTCCTTACAAGCTTGCACAATTTTGCTATCTCAAACTTAAGAGTCTAATAATTATCCTCTCCAGTGTAGCATTGTTCTCAAGGCTGTAAAAAATGTTTATTTTTTAATTTTTATAATATTACTAAATATTTTGTGATTGTCCAAAATAAAAGATTGTTAAATTAATAGATTTATGATAATAGAATATTTTGATAAAACAAAAATCATTTTCATTCAAATTCAAATGAACGGGCATAGCCAGTAATTAAGCGACGATCCGTGCCCATTCCTCAACCCAACTCCACTCTTCCATGCGGCATCTCTGCTTCCCCCATAAACTCTCACCATCTCCCTTCGCATCCTTCTCTCTCTCTCTCTCTCTCTCTCAAATCGAAGCCCTCAAAAGTCTCCATTTTTTCCCATTTCATCTCTGATACGTACATATATAGATCGTTTGACAGTGGTAAATTTGTAGCTGAAACGATGTCGTTGAGGCCAAGCTCGAGGACAGAAGTCCGTCGGAACAGATACAAAGTGGCGGTGGACGCGGAGGAGGGTCGTCGAAGAAGAGAGGATAACATGGTGGAGATCCGGAAGAATCGTAGGGAGGAGAGCCTCCAGAAGAAGCGCCGTGAAGGCCTTCAAGCCCAGACCTTGCCTGCTTCTCTTCACTCGTCCGCCGTCGAAAAGAAGGTTTTCTTTCTTTTTTTTTTCCCTTTGGAATTTTTGAATTGAAGTTGATTGATTGCATTAGTTCTTTAGTTTTATTAGGTTTTTTTAGGTAAATATGTGATTAATAGGGATAACGATTAGTGGTGTGTTATTGTTTGTCTTCGTTGATGAATTAGTTGTTTAATTATTGGGGTTCTCCAATTTTATGATTTAGTTGATTCAACCGGTTAATGTTATTGGTCGTTAGTTTCAGTTTGTCTTTGAATTCAGGATGACCGCTAAATTATTCTAGTTATTGTTTTTTGAGTAGTAGGAGCAGTGGCCTCCGCCAAATTTAACAGTGGTTCTATACCTAGTGAATTACTTAGTTTGGACTTGGAATTGCGGTTAATTTTTGTTTCTGCAGCTTTTCAGTTGGAATTACTCTTATATTTTTCTTTCCTATATTTGGGTTGCAAAGAGTGGGCTGACCTGAGCCATGGAAAGAGAAGGAACGCAGTAAGAGTGGAATTATGCCTTTTTATGCGTGGGAATGCCTTTTTCCTTTTTCCCCAGGAAAATGTGTGATGCCAATTAGCTTCTTTTTTCTTTTTCACTTTTTCTTTTTATTTAATTATTAAATGGAGCACTGTTCATTCAAATTGTTTTTGTTCATATTGGATTGTCAATAAAATTGTGTGTCATATATCTTTTTGTGGTGGGGCTAGGTGTCAATAAATAAGCTAGTGGGATAGTTTTGAAACAATCTTAGAGCATAGTTGTTACACTTTTACGATCTGCTACTTCTCTTTACATAACTGCTTTGATACCCTTGTTTTTTTCAAAGTTATTTATGTTGCTGCTATTGACTCAAAATTTTTTCCCCTTTTTTTGCTTCCATTGTTCTCTCGTTGTTCCCAGACATGTGATTTTCTTTCTTGTATCAAAATTAATTGCCTTAAAAGTTGGCAGGTTTTGGGAAATGCCTTTTTATGTAGTAATTTACATGACTTGTCCTTGATTGCAGTTGGAGCACCTGCCATCAATGGTTGCTGGTATTTGGTCTGATGATAGTAATTTGCAGCTTGAGGCAACTACTCAATTCAGGAAGCTGCTTTCAATAGGTGAGAATTGCATTTACTTCTTTATTACAATTCATGATGTCTAGTGTGTACGCTGTTTTGCATAAAGTATTTACCGCGTCCACCTTGCCCTCAATTAGAACGGAGTCCTCCAATCGAGGAAGTGATACGAACAGGTGTTGTTCCTCGGTTTGTTGAATTCCTGATGAGAGAGGACTTCCCCCAGCTCCAGGTTTTGTTAATGAATGGTTGCTTTTGTTCTTACATTGCCATTATTTACTTCATGGACTTCTGATTTTTCCAAATTCTTGTAGTTTGAAGCAGCCTGGGCTCTAACAAATATTGCTTCCGGAACCTCTGAGCACACTAAGGTGGTCATAGATCAAGGTGCAGTTCCCATTTTTGTGACGCTTCTTCGTTCACCAAGTGATGATGTTCGTGAGCAGGTATAAAAACAGATGACACACTCCGATTATTGCTGCATTTTCATTGTTGTAGTTCTAATTACAAAATGTGAGTGGTTGGAATCTCTGTTGAGCTACTGTTGCAGTGCTATGCTACTTCCAATTGCTGTATGACCTTTCGCAATTTTTTTGTTCTCCAATCTGCAGGCTGTGTGGGCTTTGGGAAATGTTGCTGGTGATTCTCCTAGATGCCGTGATCTGGTCCTTGGCCATGGAGCTTTACTTCCTTTATTGGCACAATTGAATGAACATGCCAAACTCTCCATGCTCAGAAATTCTACGTGGACTCTATCAAACTTTTGTCGAGGCAAGCCACAACCTCCTTTTGATCAGGTTCATTAACGATACAACTTTCTCCATTTGCCGTTTGACTTAAAATGTAAAACATGTCTGAAAGGTATCATGTAAATTGTTTTGTTTTTAATGCTTTTGGATTTTAGATGTTGATAGGGATAAGACTTGGAAGATTGTTTTTCCTTTGCAAGGGGCTTATTGCAATTTACTGTTCATGCCCTTGGTATATTAAAATAATTAAGCTACTTGTTTTTGAAAGCTGAATTATGTTGCACCATATAAATAGGTTAAGCCTGCACTTCCAGCTCTTGCTCATCTTATTCATTCTAATGATGAAGAAGTCTTGACTGATGCATGTTGGGCACTTTCTTATCTTTCTGATGGTACAAATGACAAAATTCAAGCTGTAATTGAAGCAAGTGTATGTGCACGATTAGTCGAGCTTTTACAGTAAGTTGGTGATTCCTTCACACTGAGCTTTTGAAATTGGTTACTGGCTTGTTGCTCTCAAGCCTGATATTTTTTAACATATGACAGGCATCCGTCTCCATCAGTTCTCATTCCTGCACTTCGTACTGTTGGGAATATTGTCACTGGTGATGATATGCAGACTCAGGTACTGCACATTATAGGCATTTTTTACTTGCATATGTATTTGTGTCTAGTTGCAAAGCTGTTCCATGACATTGAAATTCTTTTCGGTTCCATTTTATCGGAATCTAGGAATCCATACACAATGAAATTATTTTGTACTGCTTGTTGCTGAACAATATTTATTGGGGAACATTGGGCCAGAAATTTCAGTTTTAGGTTTTCAAATCTGTTAATGTTTTGAGAACATTGCACATGTAAAACCTAGTATTGTTCTATTAGGTCTAAGCAAAAAAATTATCTGGGTTTCAGTGCTTGAGCAGTACTAACTTGAATAGACAGAAATGTAAATAATTTATCCTGAGCAGTGGATATAAGCCTGAAATTGGGGCGTTTTTTCTGATCTATTGGTGAAGCAATAATTATTTAGGTTGATTATCTGCTTCTGATTATGTTATCTATACATCCATTCCAGAAGCTAGCTTATTTTTTATGTTCACCTGACCTGTGAGTTGATTTATTCTCCTCAAACTAGTGTATTATCAATCATCATGCACTGCCATGCCTTCTGAACTTGTTGACAAATAACTATAAAAAGAGCATCAAAAAAGAAGCTTGCTGGACTATATCTAATATAACAGCTGGCAATAAGGAACAAATCCAGGTACTAATTTTCTTCTTGTTGGCTCATTCCATTTTTACTTAATTTTGAGTTGAACTGTGGCATTAGTAACTGAACGCCTTTCTATGAAAATTTACAGGCAGTAATTGAGGCTAATCTTATTGGCCCACTGGTTCAACTGCTTCAAAATGCTGAGTTTGACATTAAAAAGGAGGCTGCGTGGGCCATCTCAAATGCTACATCTGGTGGTACTCATGAGCAGATCAAGTAAGAAAGTCAATCTGTTTTCTTTTATTTTCTTGCTTGAGAATATCGGATAAATTAAGGTATAACTAGATATTTCATAATTTAATCTGAGTGCAAAAATGTTTCAGGTTTCTTGTTAGTCAAGGCTGTATTAAACCCTTATGTGATCTTCTTATCTGCCCCGATCCAAGAATTGTGACTGTGTGCTTAGAAGGGTTAGAAAACATATTGAAGATAGGGGAGGCTGACAAGAATTTGGGCAACAATGGGGGTGTAAACCTTTATGCTCAAATGATTGACGATGCTGAGGGCTTGGAGAAAATCGAAAATCTACAGTCTCATGACAATACCGAGATTTATGAGAAGGCAGTGAAGATTCTTGAGACATATTGGTTGGAGGAAGAGGATGAGACAATGCCACCAGGGGATGCGCCCCAATCTGAGTTCCGATTTGGGAATGAGGTTCCTGCTGTTCCTTCTGGCGGATTCAATTTCAGCTAAATGTAAGTGTTGTGATATAATTGTCTGGATCGTCTGTACCATACAAATTGAACCTAAAGCAGGTGGTAATTTTTTCTTCATTGAATTTTCGTGGAGGAGTATCAGCTTGGTCTGCTGTTTGAGCGAGTCCTTTTGGGGTTTGTCAAGAGGTCTGGTGTTCTGTGTTACGATTGCTATTGGGTCCAGTTGTGGGTGCAGTTGAAAGCATGCTGGATTCGCGAGGGTCTTTCAGTGACTGAATTGATGTTGGTGCATAGAGACGAAGCTATCGCTAACACAATAAGTTGAGAAACCCGAGTTCACCTTTCAGCTCAGGGGTGCACATCCCTGGAGATTGGGATCTCTTAGAAACACGTGGAGTCTTTAATGTCTATATATACTAGTTGTGTCCTCGCATTGCTCTTCCAACATATGTTGATTTTGGTTCTCACAAAATCCCCCCGTCATAAGGAATAATGAGTGTAACTTTTGATATTGTCAGTGTAAGCGGTTGGTTGCGTTGTATTTTCGGTTTTGGTATTCTTTACCTGTAAGGGTTGTACTGTATACACTGTATTGGCTTGTGTAATTTAAGTATGTGGAATTCATTTCCAAATTTTACACCAATTTTATGGTATTAAAACTAAGGAATTCTATTTTGCTTCAACAGTTATCTAATGCAATGCAAGAGAGTGAAACCTGCAGGTCTAGCCAGCTGCTAATGCTTTGCGGCATGAAATACTCTCTGGCTCCAGCGCCGAATTTTGTAGCTCTTGCTTGTACAAATAATCGCAAAGAGAGCGATAAAAAGCAACCGTAAGGCGTCGATATTGGCAGCTGAGAATACAAAAGAACCATTTTTGACATTGTTTCATGTTTTCCACGACCAAGTTCGCAGCTTTTCTCTACTTAGAACTGTGCACGAGGGGGTGAGACCAAAGGCTCAACTTTTGATGGGTATCCTAACAACGTAAACTGTGGAAGGAAAAACAATATCCATCCCACTTTGATAATTGATCACATTTATGCATACTTCGGCTTCCCTTTACTTTGTTCTAATATAAGATTACTTTTCATAGCGTATTAATTATTACTAAGATGATCCACTTGATTTAGATTCTTCATTATTTTTATTGTCGACCTTAATTAATGCAGTATTATCAAACAATTTTAATATTGGAGAAAGTTAGTAACGACACCATGAACATTTAAAAGAATTAATTAAAAATTAATTTGATAAAAATGTTAAATTCAATTTTAAATTTGTATAAAATACATTTAAGATGATATTTTACATTAAATTCAATTTTAAATTTGTATAAAATACATTTAAGATGATATTTTAAATTTAATGTATTTGTATAAAATACATTTAAGAGCACTACTAATTAGAGAGGATTACATCTGTAACACCCCCTCATCGTAAAGTATGCACCGGGATGCCCGTAGGTCATTCCGATACATACCCTATGATAAGGGAGCGCTACGTGCGATCACTACAGTACTCCACATGGCATCATATCAATTGAATAATAAAGCAGTAATCATAAACCACAATAAT
>JANIIA010000008.1:9669202-9680317 GCA_027478495.1 Erythroxylum alaternifolium | reverse complement strand
GACACGCCACCCTCGCGGGGCACGGATCCGGGTATCACTATCGATATCGGGTTCGGGTTCAGCGGGAGTTGGGGTGTCACACACATAATAGAACCTTTTCGCATTGGTTAGTAAAAATTCCATTAGAGATATGTTTCCAAATGAATTTGCCTTCATTTACGTTAATAATGGATTGAATAATCTCATTTTTCATAGAGCTGGTAATGCGAACTTGTTTGAAGATCTCCTTATTCATTAGAGTTGTTGTTACAATTGTTTTATGGTGAATCATTCACCTAAAAGGTGAGGCTTCAACCAAATTATCTAAAGGGTTCATAAATAACCAATTATATTGACAAAAACTGATGGATTCTCCATTTCCTATTATTGCAGTGAAGTCAGGTTTGAATCTTTATCTCATCTTGAATACCGCTTTCAAAGTAGAAAAGTGATAATGCTTCACATCCAAACTCCATATACTCCTGTTTTTTTATGAAATAATTGTGTTTTCATTTGCACAAGAAGGATTGCTTGTTAAAAATGAGTCTCCACAATCTTTTAGTGAGTATGACAATGTTCATGGTTCTAAGAGAAAATATACCAAGACCCCTTGATTTTTGGGATGCAAACTTCACCCTATTTTATTTTGAACCTATTAGGACTTCCATTACTTCCAGACCATAAAAAATTGTTGATGATCTTATAAATAGATTTAATAATGTTGATTGGTAAAGCTATAAGAGCAACCCAATATACTTTGATAAAATTTAGTATGTAAACAATGAGTTGAGCTCTAGCAGCTATAGAAAGGTGTGTAGAGGTCCAAGTAGAAATTCTGGTGTTGATTTTATCACATAGGCTGTTGAAACCTTTATTGTTTACTCTATATATACAAAGTGATTGGAATGCCGAGGTACCTTATTAGAAAGGCTTGTTGTTTAAAACCTGTTATGGTAGTCAAATTTGAATTCTGGTTTACAATACT
Organism: Erythroxylum alaternifolium; assembly: GCA_027478495.1. NCBI lineage: Eukaryota > Viridiplantae > Streptophyta > Magnoliopsida > Malpighiales > Erythroxylaceae > Erythroxylum > Erythroxylum alaternifolium. Next base: position 9,679,353 of record JANIIA010000008.1, on the reverse strand, counting down.
TTTAGATAGGAAAAAAATAACTCTTAGAGTAGTTCACCTATAGACTAAACATTATGTTGAAGACCTTAAAATCTTTCATAAGGTTGAAACAGATGTGGCATTTGCTTTGGGGAATCATTAGTAAAATAAAGATTGGTGATATGAAGTTTTCTTCATTTAGAGTGATATCTGAATCCCTTGGTTCTTTCAACAATTCTTTTAAGTAATCTGTTGAAAACTTCCATGAAAAATGCAAAGAGTAAGGAGATATAGGATCACCTTGGGAAATTTCCTTGCAACTTTTGAAAAACATGGCAGGTTGGCCATTTACAATAATGCTATATGAAGGAGAAATGATACATTTCTTAATCCATTGAATGAAAGAAGTTGGAAATGGGTGGCACGTTGTGTCTTCGACTTCAATTTCTAGTAATCGGTTTTCATAGAAAACAATCAAATAGAGCATTCAATCATTCTTACACGACACCTAAACAATAAACATATGATAACATAATTAATCCCTAAGAGAGAAAGAACAATAAACACAATGTAGATATGCTCAAAACATGTCTTCAGCTTCAATTTCACCTCCTAACTGGGTTGGGGAAGCTTAGCCAAGCTTAGCCCTCCATTGGTTGCCAAAATTTGCGTGCTTTGCCCTTTATTTTCCTCCCAACACGATTCATAAATGATTCTTCTTCTTTTTGCCACTAAAATGTCGTATTTATACTAGAAATTAAGTTTCTGGCCTAGATTGTGAAAGTTCATGGCTGTGAATCCTGAGTTATGGTTATGCATCTTAAATCATGGTTGTGACTCTTACACTGCATCTTACACTCTTTATGTTGTGGCATTTTCTTGTTTCCTATTTTCTCTAATCCTTCTCCTTCTATTTCATGAAGACAATTGAGTATGAATATTAAGAAGGTGACTCAAAGAATGTGCTTTCAACTCACTTTAGCTATTATGCTTCCAAATTGTACCTAAAACCAAACGTGAACCAAAATGAGTTTCTTAAACATTTCATAGCATTAATCACTAGGTGCTACAATCAATTAAGCACATATTAAGTTCCCCCATACTTAGTTTTTGACCGTCCTCGGACAAAATAACAAAATCAAAGTCACTAACTAAAACACTTACTCATTTTCCATATTTTCCAAAAATATATAGTCATAAGAAAAGAGAAATAAATTTCAAAACCATATCAAGAACTAAAACATTCAATGCTTCTACTCATGACCAATCAACCGTCATTCCGTTCAGAAATTGAGCAATCTAATGGTAGAATTATACAAAGTGCGTGTAAATAACATTGATCCATAGGTACACTTAAACATCATTCATGATTAGGACATTCCACAACTTTGCATGTCATTTCATTTCTCCACCACTAAGATTCACATGCATAATCATGAATCAAAGAAATTTTCAATGTTGAAATGTAGGCAAGGGTTAAGGTGAGATATATTTGGATAGTGTAGTATAAAAGCCATCAAAGCTAGTGAAACAAGAAAAACCCTCAATATAACATCAAGTGCAAAAACCAACATTCACTCATAACTACATACATCAACTATGATAAATGCAAAAATAATGTTCCACATCTTAGATTCAAGCCCTCATACCATAAACCACGTTAAGCATAACCAATTAGAAGGGATCACTCATAAAAATCGATGATAACAATACATTAAAACTATAAGGAGTGATCCTTCAAAAAAATATCTATCTCATATGCATCATAGTCAAATCACCCATTCCATACAAATTTAGTAGGAAAAACTAATAATGAATAACTTTGCAAAACATATGCATTTCCTATTGATACTTTTATTTAAACATTTTTTTCTTCTCTTTTTATTTCTTTTTCTTGTTGATAAAAATTGAAAGAAACTACATCAACATTTAGATTTCATTGATAAGAGATAAAATGACATTCCATCAACTTATTTATGACGTTCAAGAGGGACGATGTGTAGATTTTGAAATCAGTAAAGAAGGCATCCTCAAAATGAATGGGAGACTGTATGTTCCAAGTATAGAAAACTTGAACTAGGAGATTCTAGAGGAAGCGCACTATACTACATACAATGTGCGTCTAGGTTCCACTAAAATGTACCATAATATTAGAGATATATAACAGTAGACAGAAGAATTACACTAATCTGAAGCATAAGGAAGTGGAGTTTCAAGTCGAAGATTTCGTATTCCTCAAAGTATCTCCAATGAAGAGTGTGATGAGGTTTGGAAAGAAAGGAAATTTGTTTCCAAGATATATTGGACCTTACAAGGTAATTGAGAGGACTAGAAATGTGGCATACCAGTTGGCATTACCTCCAAACATGGCCCAAGTCCATCTAGTATTCCATATTTATATACTTCGCAAGTACATTCCCGAACCTTCCTATGCACTTCAACCGTAAAGTGTGGAAGTGAGCGAGAATTTAATCTACAAAGAGGAGTTAGTGGCTATCGTGGATTCATAGGTGTGACAGCGTCGATCAAAACAAATTCACATGGTTAAAGCGATATGGAGGAATGGTCGCATTGAAGAAGCTACTTTGGAGACAGAGCGAGAGATGACATAATTATATCTATACTTGTTTCCTTAATAAACCTTATTATAAAATTCGAGTATGAATTTTTTTGTAATGAGGAGAGATTTTAACATCCTGTATGCTATATATATAAGAGACAGCTTCTTCTTTTCCCCATTTTCTTATAATTTCATTTTAACCCCTTCCAATTCTCTCTAACTATTCTTCACCGCCAATGACTCAAACCTGTTAGTGTTATATACCAATCTCTTCCTCTCAATGAGCCCGTCACAACTATACCCATTTTAGCCACCATCGTGGCCAGAATCATCACATAAGCTTAAGAGAAAAACTGATGACAAATGCCAATTGTCGATTTGTCGCTTCCGGTGGTCGTTCCTGGCCACCACCACCACCATTGGACTTGTCTCGATGTCAAAAACAAAGATTCATGGCCTCATCACCAGCCACTGCCCAGATCGCTGCCTATTGACGGAAAAAGAGTTTAGGGTTTTAGTTTGTTTTTCTTCAATTCTTTCAAATATGTTGAGAATTTGAGTATGTTGCTTTGGAGAAAGTTGTTCTACTCATCAAGAGCTTTCGCTTAGTTAAAAATAGTTGAATTCTGAGACTGAAGATCTTTCGGTAATCGAATGGGATATTTCAGTCGTCAGAGGTACTGTTCCGGCGACCATTTTGGTCACTTTCATGAAATTTTTCTAAAAATTATAAAAATTATACTAATCATGTTTTCTCTAAAGAACTATAGTAAGATTATTAACAGATTGCGAATTAAAAATTTCTAAACACTTACGCGAGAATAGGAGAAATTTCTGAATTTCATAAATAAACTGCTTAGGCAATTTGGACGGTACCTAAATTGTCATTTGATTCCAATAACTCCTAATTAACACTGATTGAGATATTTTTTTTCCGATTTACTAGATATAGTAGGAGCAGGACTGCTATCAGAAGGTTCAGACAGACAAGTTCGGTTACTAGGCAAGTTTATACTGACTCACTGTCACCGTAGTTGTACCAACAAATGAATACTATTTAATGCTGGTATAGATGACAGCATATAGCAATGCATAACCACATTCATATGCATATTTGTCCATATATATATACCGTTCAATACTTATATATTTATGTAGCGAACGTGTATATATAGTAATGTGTGCCTACTTTAATATAAGCCTTTACATCGAAATAACTGAGTGGATATGTTAGGCTGGGTATTGCATATATGCATTGGTCACTGCATAACTGAATCTTTACTTGGCGAATTGCATGCTTAATAATTTGATATGTATTGTTATGTTCAATTGTGGGGAATAAAAGGTTAGTAGGACGTGCCACTTGTTGGGTATATATCAGGACCAGATGCACACTGGTTAAGACTATAAGAGTTGTTTTGTTTATGACAATGAGATATGTTATGGGCATCCTGGTTGATGCTTAGCTCCTGATCAGACTCTTATTTGTGATATTTATAACTTTGGACGCTTTGAATGAGGCCTGGTCTGTTGGTAATGCTTGACTCCCCACAGCCCCTTTGGATTAAGAGAGCCTTACGACTATATGAGTACAGGAGCATGGCTGGGCCGTTGGTAATACATAACTCCCCACAGCCATTTGAGGTTTAGAGTTGTGAGGACTTACCTTTGGAGATTAAGGTCCTACAGATATTCTTCCCCATAATTTATTTGTGTTGTTGATCTAATTGGATGTATAACATGATGTGTATGTATTTTAATATTCATACATAACTAAGCACATAGCATTTGGTATCATAGGACAATGTGGGCTTACTCAGCGAGATTTGATTCCCCTCAACTTTATTTTTTTCATGTCAACTACTACCAACTTTGGAGCAGTGACTCCCGTGGCATGTCCTCTGCGACCTACCTATGTTTGTATATATTCTTTCTTTATTTTCATTTATCTTGTATTGTAGAGTCTGTGGTGACATGATTTCATGAGTTGTAAAACTTCTTTCCGACACGCACTATTATTATTGTATTGTATGGACTTGTTGCGTTCTTGAGGTTTGAAATCATTTTTTCGCTAGTGATGGGCTTACTTGTGAACTGGGGTTTCGAACCTTGGATCTCACGTGCCGGTCACGTGTTTGTTTCAGGTCGTGACAATTTGTGTAATCACAAGGACTCGTTATTCACATAAAACTTCCTTGAAACTGTTATAAGAAAAATAAATCAAACAATAAAGGAAGCTTACAACTGTGAGACTTAGCTACTAAACACACTCTGGAATGGAAAGTGATAACCCACAGGACCTTCTGCTTGCGTCAGAACGTCAATGATGAAGGACCCAAGTTGTAGTTTTTACAAAAAGGGAAACAAAGTTGTGATCTTAAAGAAGGAAAAAACTTTATCCTACCTCTCATACGCCAAGGAGAGCTGACCTCCGAAAGCCTGAGATGCTTAAATTCCTACAAGTCTTAATAATTTACACGTATACTTCGTTCAACATTCTTCTGTGAGCCACATTTCGCCTTATCGAGCGCCATTTAATGACGGCCCGAAGCTGACACCATCTTGTCTTTGGTGTTCTGATCCTTGACATATGTACATCCAGGTTTGGGGAGGAAGAAAAGAGGCCTATTTCACCATCATTCTTTGGAGTCAGAAGAAAAGTATTATTAGAACCTTGACCCCAGATTGAAGATAATCCTGCAGAGGTTGATGCATGAACATGGGAAACATCCTCAGTGTCCATTTGATCACTTGTCAGGAGCTGCCATGGCGAATCGTTGGAAGAAAAGTTGTTATCTCCAGAGCAGGGAATAGAGAAAACATCTCCAAGTTTGAAGTTGTTCTTCAGTATTGGAGGAAACATTTGCATTGATGGACTACTCTGCAAAGGAAATTGGAACTGACTACTACTACTACCTAATTCATACGAATATATTTTCGTACTTGGTTGAGTATTGAAGTCAAGATGCATTTCTGGTGGATCTGCACAAATGGGAATTCAATTAACACATATAGTCAGCCAATGCAAGGAGTAAGAGCTGAGTTTGCATTATGGCAAGTTTGTTTACCTTGGCGTATCATTGGGAGCTCAAGTTGCTGCAGACCTACGTTCAGGACCTCCAGTGGTTCAACAGGTGGGCTTGGCAGGGGCCTTGAAGGGCCAAAAATCGAATGCGGATTTATGAGGTCGAAGTTAGTCACGTTCTTATAAGCTTGTCTCTTGGAGATCTCCACCAAAGCCTATTTGATTATACACACAGAAAAAAAAAGGTAGTTGAATTTAGATGTGATGCACTCGACGGGTACTAATGACTAATACTGACATGTAAGAAACCTGAGAATCTAGGGAAAAAAGCCTAACGATTACCTTTTGAGGAGGGGTTAGCTTATCCAGAGGCTCAAAGTTCTGATGATCAAACGATGCTCCTACAACCTTGTACACGGAATTGAAGAGAAGAGTAATGCTTTGGCTACTTTCAAAGTAGGCATACAATTGTTCATCATCTAGAACACAGGAACTAGCATGCTCGATGATTGCGTCCCATGTCCTGTTTGAAACTCCATTCTTAAGCATCTGCCGTACCCAAGTTACCGCAATTTCGTTAGATTTGTTACGTGAAACAACATCATTCATCAGAAAAAAGCAGAGAAGCTCTTACGCTCCGCAATTTTAATGGATCAGTAGCGTGTAACTGCAGAAAGTCCTTCACTGTGTGAATTCCATTGGAAGCCAATCGTTCATGATTTGGTCCATCCTTTGCTATCTTTTCCAATCGCCATATCTCATCACCCAGTCGAGGAGGGTAGTGTTTCTGATACACTGAAAGATCAAAAAAAGTCAACAAATAATCAGTAAAAGAAGTTGATAGTACCATAATTAATATCGATCATGATTTTGTGACTATTTCAGCATCACAAAATTTAGACTCTGATTGTCCAATTAGTAAGTAGACAAAGATAAAGCTAAATAAGAACGTACGAGCTCCTCTATGGTCCTTCACCATAAAAGCTTCACTCTTTCCCCCCCTAATTTTTATTTCTTGAGAAAACTTTTGACCTGGTTTAGCTCCCAACCGAAATTTTCTACTTCTTTGCCAACTAGAGTTGTCCGTAAAAATCAGTTCACTGACTTGAGCAACTCCATTTTTCAAGGAAATTATGCGATCTCCAGTAACCAGCGGTCTTCTACCATCTCTTTCGCGGATGATGCTGGCATTGAATTCGTTTTCGGTCCAATCTTCTCGCTCGTCAGAACCAAAGTCACCATCAAGCACATGGAGCTCTAACTTCATCGAAGATAGAGGACCAGATGTGACGATGTTCTTAGTTCCGGCATCCATCAGCAAGATTTGGATCGGCTGACCATCTTCAGCCTCAATCCTACTACCAGTAAAGATAGTGGACGGTGGTTTATTAACAAAGTACAACAGCAGGCCTGTTGCTCCAGACGTCTCACCCGGTTGAAACGAGGGCCTGCAACTAGACGATCAAAACTTGAAAATCAATATGGCTTAATTGGTGGGGACCAGGATGAATTGTGACCCGGTTGACAGATAACAATCAATTTTCGGCAAGAGCACAAACCTTGAAGACGGTTGAAGAATGCGCGCAATAGCCTTTTCCATCTCTTCTCTAATCTGAACAAAAATGAAGCACCACAGACATTTAGATACGAAGTGGATGTGTAAGAGAATCAGGCAGCGATATTCCCAAATATTGGTTATTAAGGGACAACTAAATTACTACTTTTTGTAGACGTTGATCAAAGAATCTGTAAAACTTAAGGCTCTGGAAATAGGATAGAAACAGGAACAGGAAACTCTTGTTTTCTTCAGACAAACCAATAAGAACAAAGGAAAAGTAATCTTGAGCGTGTTTAAAATCCCTACATACTTTAATTCATTTTTTAATTATCAATTAGCCTATCTAACAGCGAAACGCACTGGGGTAGGACTTACTATTCTCCGAATCATAGGCTCCATCCTGGAAATCAATTCGTTATGAGAAAGCAGTCCCATCACGTTTCTTACAACACTGCACAAGATTGAGAAGAAGCTATACAAGCATACACGGACATCTCAAAACACCAAAAACAAACAACGCTAATGGTACCGAGCAAGAAAAGCCACCTACTTCTTGAACCTCTTAGCGTCTTGACCTGGCATCCTATCACCACCATCATCAAAAATAGCCCTTTTCGGCACCATTGTAAACTCTTACGAAAATTGGAAATACAAAGAGGTCATTTTATAGCCAAGGAGGCAGAGCAAAGAACCTACATGGAAGTTTCCGACGACAAAAACTACGCCTCGCAATCACAAAAGTCAAAGGAGTATATTCTCTATTGTTAAAGAAAGTTAAAACTACTGGGTGAACCAATTTTCTGAAAACACTAACGCTTCAGTTGGGATATCCCAAAAGTATCAAAAGGGCATATTAATTATCAGCTGTAGTTCAGTTTACAGATATTTATGCTTGAACCTTACCAACCGCAGATACTATGTTAAACAAGCACACATTCCTAACAAACCAAAAGCCTTCAGCATTTTTGTCTTTCTGTGAATGTTATTATTTGGAGTTCAAGAGTGATCAACAAAGAATACACTTCCAATCTTATTTAAAGGATTTTCGTTTTCAAAATTGTGTAATATATACATCTCAAGCCAAGAAAAAGTTTCTGCCGTCTGCAATATTTTGTAGTAAAACATCATTTGCTAAAGACGTTGTGAAGTAGTGTGATTGACTTGCAATGGACAGAACGCGAAAAAAAAATATTACGAGCCTATGTACGAATGAGAAAGATCGCGTTAATCTGCCTGACGCGTTGGCCATTAAAATATAGCAGGTTTCCACGAAAACGCGGTTTTGAAAACGGGGACAGGTAACTCCACAGTTGGTGTATACATACATACATATGCAGTATGCATTTGAAAGAAATCTGAATTTGAGATGAATTCCTCTCAAAAGTTGTTGAATATCTCAATACACTAATTGCATATACAAAGACTATACTCGCAAAGTCTTTTTTTAATCAGGTTTCAGTAGACAGGTTTACGTCAATGCCTGTTCCTCAGTTGATTTTTTTTTTTCCCCGCAAAAGCGGAACTCCATTTTTGTGAGATGAGTTGCAAAAAGTATGGAAAATCCTGATCGAAAATATCAAAGATGCTAAAGTTTTTTGAACCCAAAGTCTGGATTCATATCTTATAATGTCAAAGTCTGATCCCAACTTATCACTTAATCAAACACACAAAGATGACAAATAATACGATAGGTATTTCCGAGGAAACTAGAGTGAGCTTTGACCCTTATTTAATGTGCTCCATCCATAAGCCGTCCTATTAATTAGAAAGTGAGAGGTGAAAATTTAATGTGCAAGAGGAATGGTGCGACAAGCTGCTTTAGCATTAGTGTTCTAATGATTATAAGTTACATGAGCTTCTTATTTGGCATCTGTCAAGAATTTATATTAGGAACAAAAAAAGGAAAGGAACTCGTACTTAAACATAACAAGAGGCCGCAGATTCCACCAAGGAGCGGATGTCACTATCGATGACTGGGCAAGAACTAGAAAACGTTGTGAACCACTTGTTCGGTTTAGTAGTTTGCGGGGCAAGCAATGCTCAAGATCAGTCAATTAAGTAGTCGGTGAAGCACTTAAAGGTCTGTCTGTCTGTCTGTTCCATATCCGGCCGGAACCAAAGGTTTTGCATTTTCTGGGAAAATTCCCAGAACTTGGCATTTGTCTGAGTAGAATTAAAGAACTTGATGATCCAATAGTGAGTTTCTGAAAGTGCTCTACCAGTTGAATGCTTTCATGCTTATGGAGTTTTGAATCTTCTTCTGCGAAATTAAATCAAAACGCTTGCTTACAAGAACCACCTCAGAACTTGAAGGGAAACTTCCTTGTAGTAGAATCATTTTCTAGAGTCTGTAAAGACTTTTAAAACACTGTAATATTAGACTAGCAATATTGATTGTAAGTTGCTGTTCATTGCCATACATGCGATCAAGTCAAAAGCATTATGATTTTTATAAGATGAATGCTTTTATGCTTGGATTATATTAGGAATAGGAAACCTAGGCCAATCAACGCTGTTCTCTTTTTCCCCTATGTTCTACAACACCGAAAGTTTGATTCAGCATCGCATGTTTATCTTTATTGAATGGTTTTAGAAAAGCATTCTAAACAATCTTGTGAATACCACACCGAAATGAGTTTCAGATTAGATTTTGGTATAGTACTATACCAATATCGGTCAATATTGGGTATCATTTTAGGTAATTGTTTAAATTTATAAAATAGTTCCTAAATTTTTTATAAATTGCAAAATAATTCATTGCTATATTGTACAGTTGTACTGTATAATTTATAAGTTTACATTAACCATGTTTCCAAATATCATAATAATAAATAATAACCACAATTAATATGAAGTAACAATAATTTTTAGATATTTCATATATAAATAATATCCTCAATTAATATGAAAAAGACAGTTATCATCATACAAGTATAAAATTAAGAACAATACAAAGTTTTTGAAATATTACAATTTTATCATATAATAAATAATAATTACATTAAAACATCAAATAAAAAGAACAATAAACATTCTTAACTTTCTAATTA
>JANIIA010000008.1:9591310-9609495 GCA_027478495.1 Erythroxylum alaternifolium | reverse complement strand
TAAGTGATTTTGTTAAGTGATGTGACACGCCACCCTCGCGGGGCACGGATCCGGGTATCACTGTCGATATCGGGTTCAGGTTCAGCGGGAGTGGGGTGTTACAGCACATTATAATAGAAAGATTATGATGACTGAATTGGGATAGATTGTATATGATATTAATGTTGAAGATGTGCTAAAAACTGGAAAATGAATGGATACTTTTCTGGTCTATTTTTGCATATACGAAAATGGTAGTTTATAGACTGTTGTATGGATGATTTAAGTTGGGATTTGACGTATAATTGATGAGGAATTCATGCTAAAGATAGGTGTTATTAAGGTGTTTTCAAATTTGGAAATTTTGAGCTGTGGGTGTGTTTGTAAAAAAATGAATGTTAATGACATAAGTGAGAAGAATTTTGCAAGCCTTAGTGTAACCAATATAGAATTTAAATTAACCTGAAATGAAGTGACTCTAAAGGACATGAAATCTGAAAATTTTCTGATGTTAGTGATGTCTTTAAGCTTGCTAAATTCGTGAGGTATTGAATGTAGAAAAGTTACACACATTAGTGATGTTGATGACAAATTTTGAAATTTTAATTTCAGCCTTGTAGACATGTTGAACCAGCTGAGAAATTTCACTCTAAATTAGTATATTTGGACTTGATCAAGGTTAAGAATGAGCCTAGATTACTGCTTGATTAATTGGTTAAGATCTTGATTGATGTCATTATCTAAAGAATAGACTTTTTTGATGTGATTGAGTTCAAATCTAGAAATTTTGATTTGTTAAAGAAATAAATGAGTTCTTTTAATGCAAACATGATCTTTAGGACGTGAATAATGTGTATAAGGTATGGATGAATGAGAATTGAAGAACATAGGGTAATTATGAATGAGAATTGGGTAAATGTATGAGAATATGTTGCTAGAAAAAGTTTAGTAATAGATTTAGCTTACTGAAATTCCAGATTTAAAGTAACAATTATGTGTGTATTATAAGAGGCTTTTGATCATGGAAATGTTCAAAGATAAGTGCAAAGTATGGTTGATGAATTTGGAGTAAATCAAGCTAACTTAAAGGTACAAACTTGATTGCAGAATGGTAGTATACAAAATATGATGTTTGAATGGTCAAATTTTATGAATGGTTATATACCCGAAAAGGTCAAATGAGCATTCATTAAACATGGCACATATATATGTATGATTGAATATTCATATGATTGATCAACTTAACATGTGAACTATATGTGTGTACTGCATAACTAAAGAAGCACAAATTGATCGTCAACATCCAGACATTGCTGGGTCATCAAGGCAATAGCTTATCTGAAGTGCACTGTGAGTTAACCTAGATCTTTTCTCACTATGACTGAATTGTTTTCGATTAAATTTTAGATATTGAACTGTTATTGATATGATAGTGATAATTCTAGACATTGATAGTCTGAGAAGTTCAATATTTGAGATTGTATTGGAAGTGCTTTCTAATTGTATGTGAATATAGAAAATGTGTATTAAACTGAATGTTAAATGCCAAACTCAGATCTGATGAATGTGATAAATGATTGTGCACATTGAATGAAAGTTATTGATAGCATATTATGTGAATTGATGCATTCCATCACATTGTTATCTATGAACAAATAAAGGAGTTATGACTAGAGTTACTAGTGTGAAAAAGAGCTTAAAGCTTAGAAATGTGCATAAAGAGCCACAAACTCAGTTATTAATAAGCCCAGTATCCACAATAAGTATGGGACAGAATATGAAATGAGCCTAGTATCTTCAAAAGATATGGGACACTAAATAGACTCTTGGTCACAACAAAGTAAAAATAAAAGTGGAGTCACATGTGTATTTGCATTTATATTATATTATTATATATATATATATAGATATGTATCATGTGAATGATTGCGAAGAATTACTGAATTGTGTTGATATAATGATCTGCAATGTTTGTGTACATGTTAATGATATGAATAATTGAGATAAATGATTGGATTAATTTAAAATGATTATATGAAATGTTAGTAGTTTATGATGTATTGCTAACATATGATGTATATTGTGATTTGTTATTCAATATTGAACAACGTGATACATCTGCTGAATTGAGAAATATACTTGTGACATTTGTGTTCTTACTTGAGTGAGCACATCGATGATGGTTCACTCGTTGAGTTTGCAAACTCATCAAAATTGCAAATATTGATTTTTCAGGTACAAGGGAGACCTAGCTACTAAGTCATTCTAGTAGAACTCTAGTACTGTCAATTTTGGAAACAAGAATGGCTCAAAGGTCTGGTCAATTAATATCTGAGGAGTCTAATATATTATGTTTAATTATTTTTCTCATTTCAGGTAGAAAATTTTGTAAAAGAGCAATAAACTCTCAGATGTTTATGGTAATGTAAATATATGGATTATGAAATGTAATGTTACAATATAAATTATGTTTATGAATGAAATAGGAAAAGTTGATCTTTTGAATACTTGTGTTATGTGTGTGGGCCATAATAAGTTATTGTAATTTCTTTAACATGCCATTTTCATAGGTTATGTTCTTGAATGTCTTCTGGATGTTGGGGAATATGCTTTATAGTAGTGGTGTGTTACATTTTTGGTATCAGAGCATGGTTTGGCATTCTCAGGGACATATAAGAACATATAGACAAGATATATAGTGAGAGTTCTCGTACAATGATCACCCTTATTGGTTGTTATAGGTCATCTGCTATAGGAGATCAAGTCATAGAGTCAGCTGACCTTGAGTTCATAGGAGCCAATAAAGAGTCTCCAGTGCCTCAATTTGAACAAATGTCTATAGGAATTCTTGAGAGGAGAGAGAGAAGGTAAACTTAGAAAGTAGGGTATTGTCGACTTCTATGGAAGTACAGACCCTGTGGAGGCAGAACGTTGGTTGGAAAGAGCAGAGAGGGTGCTTGATCAGATGGACTACGAGTCTGATAAGAGGTTTGACTATGCAGTCTCGCTACTATAAGGTCCGACTTATCAGTGGTGGAAGACTATTCCTGGTAGTTCTACCCGACTTTGTAGACTGACATAAGAAGACTTCTTGAGGGTTTTGAAGGAGAATTATATGCCAAACCTGGATTGGAAGATGAAGGAGTTTCTAGATCTAAAACAAGGAAGTCTAACTGTAACTGAGTATTAGGTATAGTTTAATGAGTTAATGGGGTATGCTACTGCTTTGATTCTGACTAATGAAGATAAGTGTAGGCGATTTGAGGATGGACTGAATATGGAGATCAGAACGAGGTTGGCCATTACTAATTTGAGTAGTTTTATTGAACTATGATCTGCCTCAATCTGAATTGAACAGTCATTAAAAGATGGACAAGGAGAGGATAGGTAGGAGTTTAGAGTGAAGAGATATAATGAGTCTCAATTTGATTCTGGTAGGAGATTCAGTAAATGCCAGAATAGATCATTCTGATCGCATACTAGATAGAGACAGTCGAAGTTTCTCGAGAGGCAGTTTTGTACAAGCTGGTAGTGGTAGAGGTCAAGTATTAGGAGGACAAATACAACAGATGCCTAGTTGTGAGCACTGTGGAAGAAATATAGTGGGGAGTGTTGGAAGATATCAGGAGCTTACCTTCGTTATGGCTCTTTTAAGCATAAACTTAGAGACTGTCCTGCGACTTTGAGACCACAGTCTGGAGTGAGAGAGGGATCAGTGACTGAGATGATTGTCGAGCAAAGTAGAGGTAGTGGAGTAGGATAAAGAGGCATAGGTAGGGGTAAAACAAGTTCAACAGGACCTAGTGTCAGGACTGAGGTGCAGAGTAATCTGTTGTAGTCTCCAGCCTGAATCTTTGCTATCACCAGATAGGAGGCACATAAGTCCCCAAATGTTATTACAGGTGTCTTACATGTCTTTCAATTTAAGGCATTTGCATTGTTAGATCCAGGATCTACACATTCATTTATCACACAACATCTAGCATCTAAACTACATTGTGAGAGAGAGATGTTAAAATTTGGCCTAGAGGTGAGTACTTCAGTAGGTAGTACTACAATGATTAGGGAAGTCTACAAAGGGTGCATTATTCTAGTTGATCAGGTAGAGTTAGAAGCTAATTTGATAAAACTGCAGTTAAAGGAGATAGATCTCATTTTAGGTATAGACTGGCTTATTGCACATAGAGCTGTTATGAACTGTTACATTAAGGAAGTCATCCTTAAATCTCCTAATCAACCAAGAGTGATATTTCAAGGTACTAGTCAAGTAGTGCCAGCTAGGATGATTTCCTTAATAAGTGCTCTCAGACTGATGTGAAGTGGACGTGAGGCTTACTTATCCTATGTGATTGATACCCGGAATGAACAAACAATTTAGAATATTCCTATTGCTAAGGATTTTTTGGATGTGTTCCCTATTGAATTACTGAGATTATCCCAAGATAAGGAGGCAAAGTTCACTATTGACTTAGTTCCAGGTACTGCCCCTATCTATATTCCTCTGTATAAGATGGCACCTATGTAACTTAAGGAACTTAAAACCCAGTTGTAGGAGTTGTTAGATTAGGGTTTTATCAAACCTAATATTTCACCTCAGGGAGGTCAAGTTTTGTTTGTGAAGAAGAAGGATGGGACTTTGAGATTGTGTATTGATTATAGGTAGCTGAATCGAGTGATAGTGAAGAACAAGTATCCTTTACCGAGGATAGATGATTTACTTTATCAGTTATAGGGAGCTCAGGTATTTACTAAATTGGAATTGAGATCAAGATACCATCAGTTGAAGATAGGAGAAAGTGATGTACCAAAGAGTGCATTCAAAACCAGATATGGGCACTTTGAGTTTTTGGTGATGCCTTTTGGGTTGATAAATGCTCTGGTAACTTTTATGATGTTGATGAATAAAGTGTTCCAACCTTAATTAGATCATTTTGTGATTGTATTCATAGATGATACTTTGGTGTATTTGAAGAGTAGAGAGGAATATTCTAAGCATTTGAGGTTAGTCTTACAGATAATGAGGAAAAAATAATTGTATGATAAGTTCAGTAAGTGTGAATTATAGCTTGATCAAGTGATTTTCTTAGGTCATATAATATCTAGATAGGGCATACAGGTTGACCCAAAGAAAGTTGAAGCAGTGATGAAGTGGGAAGCCCCGAGAAATGTGTCTAAAATTTGGAGTTTTCTTGGATTAGTAGGTTATTGCAAAAGGTTTGTCGAAGAGTTTTCTTTAATCCCAGCCCCTTTGACAAAACTTGTTAGGAAGAATTTACCATTTAGATGGAATGTCAAAGGAGATCTGAGGAGTTAAAACACCGATTAACTATAGCACCAGTGTTCACTATTTCTTCTGGATCTGGAGGATATGTAGTATATAATGATGTTTAACACTAGGGGTTAGGATGTGTTTTGATACAGAATGGCAGAGTAATTGCATATACATTGAGACAATTAAGGTCTCATGAGTTTAATTATTTGGTTCATGATTTAGAGCTTGCTACAATGGTGTTTTCTTTGAAGATTTGGAGACATTATCCATATGGTGAAACATTTCAGATATTTACAGATCATAAAAGTTTAAAATATTTATTGAGTCAGAAAGAATTGAATATGAGACAAAGGTGATGGATTGAATTGCATAAAGATTATGATTGCACAATTGAATACCATCCTGATAAAGCTAATGCTATAGATGATGAATTAAGCAAGAAATCTAGTACAACTGACATCGAGGTTACCAAACCTAGTACAACTGAGACCATTGAATGTTAAGCTGAATTTGGGGTAGAATGAAGCATTGATGGATACATTGAAGCTTAGACTAATACTGCATAAAAGGATCAGAAAAACTCAAAGTAAGGCTCCAAAAGTAGTGGAGCTTATTGAGAAGTTAAAACAGAATCTGAATTCTGAGTTTGAATTGGGGGATGATGCATTGCGGTTGAAGCAAAGAACACGTATACCTAATGTGGATGATCTGAGACAAGAGATTTTGAAGGAAGCAAATATAGCATCTTATGCTATGCATCCTGGTACTACCAAGACGTATAGTACTCTGAAACAGTATTTCTGGTGGCCAATGATGAAGAAACAAGTGGCAAAGTATGTTGTTAAATGTTTGACTTGTCAAAGATTAAGGCAGAGCATCAGGCTCTAGTTAGGAAGTTACAGTCATTGCCTATTTCTAAATGGAAATAGGAGAGGATCACTATGGATTTCATTATAGGTTTGCCAAAGACTCTAAGGCAACATGATGCCATATGGATCATTATTAACATATTGACAAAATCGACCCATTTCTTACTTGTGAAAGAGAATAATATACTAGATCAGTTAGCCAGGAAGTACGTTAATGAGGTAGTGAGATTACATAGAGTTCCAGTGTCCATTGTATTAGACCGAGAACCCCAAATTTACCTCTAGATTTTGGGGTAGTTTACAAATAGCTTTGGGTATAAGGTTAAACTTTAGTACAACCTTTCATCCTCAAACAGACGGACAGAGTGGGAAGATTATTAAGACTATTGAGGATATGCTCAGAGTTTGTGTTTTCGAGTTCCAAGGAGCATAGGATCAATATGTAGCTCTTATTGAATTTGCATACAATAATCATTATCACAGTAGTATCGGTATGGCATCATATGAGGCATTATATAGCAGAAAGTGTCAATCACCTTTGTATTGGGATGAAGAGGGTCTAAGGATTGTTGAAGGCCCAGAGTTAATTTAAAATACTGTTAATAAGGTTAAATTGATCCGTAGTAGAATTAAAGAAACTCAAGATAGGCAAAAAAGTTATACAGATCAGCACCGAAGAGATATGGAGTACCAAGTGGGAGATAAGGTGTTTATGAGAATATCGCTTTAGCGAGGAGTGCTAAGGTTTGGTAAAAAAGGGTAAGTTAAGTCCTAGATACATTGGTCCATGTGAGATTACTGAAAAAATAGGATGATTGGCTTACAAGTTAGCATTACCAACTGAGATGGATCAAATTCATAATGTGTTTCATGTAAGTATGATAAGAAGATATCAGTTAGATTTAACACATATGTTACCAGCTCAGGAGGTTGAAGTTGCAACTAACTTGAGTTATATTGAGGAACCGATTAAGATAGTTAGTTATCAAACTAAGCAATTGAGAAACCGAATGATTCCATTAGTTAAAGTCCTTTGGAGGAATCATTCCACGAAAGAAGCCACATGGAAAACTGAGGAGAACGTTAGGAAACAATTCCCCCATCTGTTTGATCAATTAGGTAAGAATTTCAAGGATGAAATTTCTTAAAGGGGGAGAATTGTAATAGCCCGTTTTCCATACCAAAGGGTTAGAGCCTTAGATTATTGTATATGAGTCAAATCATTTTAGCATTCATGAAATGCATTTCATTCACATGCATATCATTAGCATACACACATGAATTATAATTTCGTACATATTGCAAAGATAGTATATGCACTCAATTGACATATTCTGAGGTAAAAAAGGTTTAAAATGATCATGATGTGAATTGTATAATGTTTATGTCTTGAATTTTGGTTTGATTCATTACAAGTAGTAAACTTGGAATTAATTATTCAAACTGGAAAACTAATAAATTGAAATGTATATTTAGAATAAGAAAAAATGTCAAGTGGCAAGACAAATTGACACATAAAAAATTAGGATAACTAAGCCTATGAAATAAGTGACAAATGGCATAGATAAATGAGTGACATTTGGCATGAGTAATTAATTGACAAATGGTAGCAATGATTGAGTGACAAATGGACAAGTAACTAGGTGACATTTGACAGCTTAAGGAGATTATAAATGGCTTACATGCTTAGGGACATATGTTAATGTAATATGGTGACATCTAACACCTAAGGTATAAAGTTTCTGCAGGTGTAGTTTCAGCCTTGCTCATTCTTCTTCTCTTCTCATCTCTCACCACCGAAACTTGCTTCTATCTCTCATTCCTATGTTTTTTGTGAAGTTAAGCTAAATTACCACACCAAATACATGTTTTTACCCTTCACAAAATAGCTAAGGAACCAGATTATTCTTGTCTTTTATCATTGCTGAAAACCATCCAATTTCTACCTTGAATTTGTGATGATTTTGCATGCATGGAGGGCTAGGTTAACTTGATGAATTGAGCCAAAATTGGAGGCTAAATAAGTAAGTAAAATTTTGTTCTTTATGTATGTTATAATAGAAAGATTATGATGACTGAATTGGGATAGATTGTATATGATAATGGTGTTGAAGATGTGCTGGAAAATGGAGAATGAATGGATACTTTTCCAGTCTATTTTTGTATATATGAAAACGGTACTTTATGGACTGTTGTATGGATTATTAAAGTTGGGATTTGAAGTATATTGATGAGGAATTCATGCTAAAGAAAGGTGTTATTAAGATGTTTTCAAATCTGGAAAATTTGAGCTGTAGGTGTGTTTATAAAGAAATAAATGTTAATGACATAAATGAGTAGAATTTTGTAAGCCTTAGTGTAACCAATATGGAAGTTAAATTAACCTCAAATGAAGTAACCTTAAAGAACATGAAATATGGAAAATTTCAAGTGTTAGTGATGTCTTTGAGCTTGTTAAAATCGTGAGGTATTGAAGGTAGAAAAGTTACACACATTGGTGATGTTGATGACAAATTCTGAAATTTTAATTTCAACCTTATATAAATGTTAAACCAGTTGAGAAATTTCACTCTAATTAGTATATTTGGACTTGATTAAGGTTTTGAATGAGCCTATAGTGTTGCTTGATTAATTGGTTAAGATCTTGATAAGTTTATGTAGTTAATTGATGTCATTATCTAAAGATTGGATTGTTTTGATGTGGTTGAGTTCAAATCTGGAAATTCTGATTTGTTAAAAGAATAAATGAGTTCTTTTAATGCAAACAATGAGAATTGAGTAAGTGTATGAGAATATGTTGCTAGGAAAACTTTACTGAAACTATCGATTTAGCTTACTAAAATTCTAGATTTAAAGTAACAATTGTGTGTGTATTATAAGAGGCTTTTGATCATGGAAATGTTCAAGGATAAATGTAAAGTATGGTTGATGAATTTGGAGTAAATCAAGTTAACTTAAAGGTAAATGGTAGTATACAAAATATGATGTGAATAGTTACGTACCCGAAAAGATCAAATGATCATGCATTAAACATTACACGTATATATATATACATGATTAAATATTCATATGATTAATCAACGTAGTAATGTGTGAATTATATGTGTGTATTGTATGACTAAAAAGGCATAAATTGATCATCAACATCTCGACGTTGCTGGGTCATCAAGGCAATAGCTTATCTGAAGTACAATGTGAGTTAACCTAGATGTTTTCTCACTATGATTGAATTGTTTTCGATTAACTTTTAGGTATTAAACTGTTATTGATATAATTGTGATAATTCTAGACATTTATGGTCCGAGAGTTCGATATTTAGGATTGTATTGGAAGTTCTTTCTAATTGTATGTGAATATAGAAAATGTGTACTCAACTGAATGTTGAATGCCAGACTCAGATCCAATGAATGTGATAAATGACTGTGCACATTAAATAAAAGTTATTGATAGCATATTATGTGAATTGATGGATTCCATCACATTGTTATGCATGATCAGATAAAGGAGTTGTGACCGGAGTGACTAATGCAAAAAAGAGCTTAAAGCTTAGAAATGTGCACAAAAAGCCACAGGCTCAGTTATTATCGAGCCTGGTATCCACAATAAGTACGAGATATAATATGACATGAGCCCGGTATCTACAACGGATACAAGACAGAAAATAGGCACTCTGTCACAACAAAGTAAAAAAGAAAGTGGAGTCACATGTGCATTTGCATTTATATATATGTGTGTGTGTGTGTGTGTGTGTGTGTGTGTGTGTGTGTGTGTGTGTGTGTATTATGTGAATGATTGCAAAGAATTACTGAATTGTGTTGATATAATGATATGCAATGTTTGTGTATATGTTGATGATATGAATGATTAAGATAAATGATTGGATTATTCTGAAATGATTATATGACATATTTGTAGTTCATGATGTATTGCTAAGATATGATGTACATTGTGATTTGGTATTCAATATTGAATGATGTGATACAATCTGCTGAATTGAGAAATATACTTATGATATTTATGTTCTGACTTAAATGAGCACATAGATGATGGTTCACTTACTGAGTTCGCAAACTCATCAAAATTGCAAACATTGATTTTTCAAGTACAAGGGAGACATAGCTACTAAGGCATTCTAGTAGAAGTCTAGTACTGTCAACTTGAAACAAGAATGGCTCGAAGGTCTGGTCAGCTGATAACTGAGGAGTCTAGTAGTTTATGTTTAATTACTTTTCTCATTTCGGGTAGAAAATTTTGCAAAAGAGCAGTAAACTCTCAGATGTTTATGGTAATGTAAATATATGGATTATGAAGTGTAATGTTATAACGTAAGTTGTGTTTGTGAATGAAATGGGAAAAGTTGATCTTTTGAATACTTGTGTTATGTGTAATGCCATAATAAGTTAATGTAATTGCTCTAACATGTCATTTTCATAAGGCATGTTCTTGAATGTCCTCTGAATGTTCGAGCATATGCTCTATAATAGTGGTGTGTTACAGTGAGAGTGGTTATCTTCAATGAAGAAAACCTTGTTTTGAAGTATAAAAGGCAACCAATAAGGCAAATTAAAAGAGTTCAAGTTTTAAACGTAATTCTAAACCTATAGTAGAGAGGAAGGGATTGACTCAGAGATTTTAATAGAGAGCATATCTCCATCAAAGTTTTAGTATATTTTATTAGAGAAAGGGTGAATGGATTCTCTTATTCTTATTTTTTTAAAATCTTTAGATATGTTTTCTATTTTTATAAAATAAATTTTTTTAGTACCTAAAGCGGATGAACCTTAGGATGAACTTCATTATTTGATTATTTATTTAATGCAACTTGATTGTTGATTCATTAGATTCAATTTTGTGCTTTCGTTATTTCTTAAATTAATATTTCTAGGATATTATTTCATATATGATTTCATGCAATTGAGATTGAAAAATCATTTGTATGAATAAATCTAACGTAATTGAAAGGAGTCGCATGCAAACCTAGAGATAGGTCAACATAAATCCTCTAGATTATGGTAAAAGTTAATAGTAAAATTCACAAATATTAAAGCAATCATACAAATTTTAGTTAGAAAGAGATTTCAGGCAATTAACCTGAGATTAGGTATTGATAGTCTTGAGAAAGATATTAACATAAGATAGAAATTTTCATACATAAATGATCTTTAATTAAATTACGTGGTAAAGGCCTAATAGCTTAAGAAATCTTAAAGGAATTTATTACCTGCTTATTTGATTTGGTTAATCTTTGAGTGATTTGTGTTCTTGGTCTTTATTTATTTTGAACTTTAGTTTAGTTTTATTGTTAAATGAAATCATCTTATTTTGCTAGTTAGATAATAGAAAAGAGGTAATTACTAGTACTTATAGTTCCTATGAGATTAACACTCGATATTTACCATTATTATACTATAGCTTGATAGGAGCACTTGTCTATGAGATCCATAAGGTAGGGATCTTTGCTTTATCAATGTCTCTCTCATTTTTATTTCAAGAAAACTCAAAAGTTTTGATCAACATAAGACCAATAAAGACCCATATTGGTCCTATATTATTAAAGTAACATATAACACTTATTTTTATAAACAACATCTTAAATATGGGTCACTAACATGGTACCATATTGGCCCCATGTTAGTTTAATAGCTATTTTATCACACATTTGAGGATTCACCTCTTGAAAATGGATTTAAAGTTTATAAACACAAGTCTGTGTTTAAGTTATGTTGTAAAATATGAATGGCTATTTGACTCAAATTCTTCATTTGAAAAATTTTCCTAAGGAGTATAATACACAAGGGTGGAACCTAGGAGGAATAAAGAATAATGTTTTGATCATGTTCTAAGTTTTTGAAGAGACATAATGCACAATAGGTTACAACTGTCAGAACATGGTCTCATATTTAGGCTATGTTGCTAAATATAGGATTATATTCTACTCGTATTCATCTAAAATCACTCTAAAACTTCTTTAACTTAGCTCCAACTTGCTCAAATTTATTCCTTCTTCATTTAAGAGAAAAAATAAGGACTATAAATAAAATATAAATCCAATAGAAATTATGTAAACAAAACATAACCTAATTAGCACTATTCAAATTTTTAGGCACTTGAGCATTTGCTTATTCTTATGCAAATAAATCTCATTGTTCTTAACTTAACTAGGTGGCAATGTCATAAATAATTCAATAATTCGATTACATCAATCAAAATTTTCCATTATTCATCAAATTACAAAGTTCATCAAATTGTTAGGCATTTAGCTACTTGCATCAAGTCATAAATCAATTCAATTTACTCCATAATCCTTCAAGTTTTAATTCAATATGAAAAGTCCAACTTAATGCATAAAGTGAATATAAATGAAAAAGATACATCAACTTTCAAATATTTTCATAAATCTTATTAAAAAAAAGCAAAACAACAAGTTGAAATTAACATAAGAGTATTTAAAGTTTGTTTGAAAAGTTACCTATCTTTTTGATGTGATGAGTAAACACGTGCTATGAATACTCTTACTCACTCAATTAGGTCACATTTTCAAAGGACCATTAGCATCACTGTTTAACTTTAATCTTTTTACTTGGTTTGAAATAATATAATAAATTTATTTATTACCCACTTATTCAAAAAAATTCTTTGTGTTTTAGTGAGATAATAAAGATGCTTAAAAATTTTCACTTTTAACTCAATTGTATATACAAATTATATAAAATTGTCATAGTATAAATCAGGTATCTACTTTTAAAATTAAATTAATCATCAAATCTCATAAATATTTACCTAAATAAATAAAATCACAATAGATGTCAAACTTATAATGAATTATCTTGATCAATATTCTAAAGAGTTCTCCTAAATTTTTCTATTAAATTAATTATAACAAAAATGAAAGCATAATAGTTAATTCCCTCCTCTATACTTAAGTTGTTCATTATTCTCAATGTACAAAATATACCAAAATAATGAAAAATATAAAAAACAATGAAAGGGAGGTAAGGAGAATCGATACTCTCCTAATAATAAAAGAATTGTCGGCCTTGTCATATTCCATCAATATCTATCCAAGTCCAGTGCAATCTTATCTTTACTCTAGCGCATAGGGATGCTCTTTAATTTAGACATTATTTCCCATATGACCTATAGAACTCCGTCAAGTCTTATCTCAAGTAGAATAATCATGATCCAATAGTGAAATAATATTAAACAAGACTTAAATCTATTAATTAAAAATTAAAAAACAAACCAAAACTATTGATAAAGATCCTAAAAGCTACCAAACTAAAACAAAACATCTAAATATTAATTTGCCTCCCAATAAGAACTTATTCCAGATTCTTTTAACTAGATTTCTCCTAAGGCTCTTCACTCATCCAAGATTCTCAATTAAAGGCTTGATTCCACTCTTTTTCATAATCGAAGGCTGATTAGTTACCACACATTCTATTAGAAATGGGTTTGTCTATCCCTCCTTCTCCTTGTATGATACAATTATCCAATAGGTTAGTGTGATTACTTCCTACACAGTAAGAGAAATACCTGTATCAATTACATCTATAGAGAAATTAGCAAAGCTACCTCCCCATCCTGTATACTTAGGGTTAACTTTCCATCATGCACATCTATTATAGCCTTAGCATCAATTAGGAAAAGTCATCCTAAGATTAAAGGAACCTTTACATTATCTTTCATGATAAGGAACCAATATTTTTTAATGATACTTAAACTATTTGTTTTTTAATTATTTAATTAGAAATAAAATTATTATTTAATTTACACATTCTTGTTAACATGAAATGGATACTGATTACATGATGTTCCTGTTAGTTTATGCCCTTGCAGCCAATTTATTTTGGTTGTAATTTTATTTGTATGACATCATTATTATTCAATAAAAGGCATTCTTTATCTTTGTGTATTTGTTATTTTTTTAATTATTAATCATAAAGATAAAATCCATGGAATAATTATTATGCAATTAGAAATTATAATGTGATTACAATTATGAGATTCGAATTATATGTTTTTATATTATTCCTAAAATATTCCTAGTCATAGTTTCATCAAGACGAGGTATTGATGAAATGGTTAAACTAGCTCGTGTTTGTTTCTTTCTTATGAAGAAAGTAATTGATCTCATAAATTAAAGTATGGAGACACTTAAACAAACATATGGGTGCTTATTAGAGAATAAGTTCACTGAATTGACCCGATTATGAGAATCCCGAATGAAACATTACTTGTGTGTCTGTGGATTATCTCATAATGATGGTTGTAAAATTAATCCTCAGACTTGAGATTACCAAGGTATCTAATATGAGAATTACTGTGTTTTGATGCTACTTATGAATCGTCCTAGGATAATTCAGTCGGTAGTAATTGGATACAGTATGAATCATATGTAGATAGTTGAGTAAGTCAATATAGGATTCGTTATTCTAAAGTAATTAGAGAGAATATTCTACTATTCTTGATTAGTAATGATTTATGGAATTCTCTGGCCAGACTGAATTGACATTTGAAAAGGTGTTTTCAAATTTCAATTATAAATCAATTACTAATTAGAAGAACGAACATGATTGGATGATAAGAGTAGACATTATATCCATACTCTATCCAATTAGAATATTAAATGACGAAAGGATTAAATTATATATTATAGCCATGCAAGAACAGGTTAAGTCAATCACTATGACATTCCTGATATTTGGGTAATCATGACATGTTGCTAGATGTCAATCATAATTTATGATTATGAATTGTTTAATTGGAGAATTAAAAGTTTTAATTTATCTAATTCTAATTGTGAAATAGAATTATAATTTATAATCATTGGCAATTTATTAAGAACCTAATGGGTCACACATCAAAGAGCAATTTGTGAAAGAAAAATCAATTTAATTAAGTTGGACTTAATTACAAAGTTTGAGAAACTTTGGGGATCAAATATGAGATATTTGATTTTATTAAAATTAAATTAATTACAATTTGATTTTAATTATAATTAAAGAGATTTAATTTTAATAACAGACTCTTATGATTTTTTCTATTTAAAATGGGAAAAGCTTTTAGAAGCTAGCATTTTTTGTCTTTTTCCTCTAAAAGCAGTTGAGAATTGCTCTGTGGATACCATTAGAGGTTGGACACTTGAACAGCTTGTGATTGATCGATTGGAAAAATTTTCAAAGATTTTTCAACTGGAAAATGAGCAAGGTATGATTTCTAAATCATTTTATGATTTATTCAAGTTTATTCAATTATCGGTATCTGCTCGGAATCTGTAAAAATTTTTATTTTCTGCTGCACCTGTTGTTCGATCATGGTTGGATTTTAACTGCAGTATCAGAGCCTCTTTTAATTGTTTTAATTGGATTCGTTGCTTGATTGTTATTGATTTTGATAAAAATTAGGGTTTTATGTTTCTGATTTGTTTTATCCGAAGCCAATTTTCACGACTGCTCTTGATTTTGCTTTCCGAAACAAATTGTTGTTCATCTGCCTATTTGCATGAGCATTGGAAATTATTTCCTAAGTGTATTCTATTTCTAGAATGTCCAGAGTCTAAAACAAATTGGTTAACATAGAACATTCTGCGTATTTTTCAAATACCAAGCTCTTACCTCACACCACTGTAGCAGCCCTTTGTTTTGGAACCCTAAAAATAAGATCGATTTGCATTTGCTTATGTTTTTACATTGGCGATTTTATGCTTCTATTGGTTTCTGAAATCCAATTATTGCTTGCAATTATTGCTTGTGTTTATTGCGATTTTGGATTATGAATCTATTGTTCTGGGTTGTGAATCTAGAGATTAGTTTTTTTTTTCTGAAATCTACTACCTTGCGTATACATGATCTAGATGGGCGATTATAGCCCATCTGTAACATCTAATGGGTCACCTATGACACCGTCGCTTGACTCCACTGGATGGCATCAGACGATGCCAGCGTTCCCCAGCCCAAGCAACTCCAAACATAGTGGTCGACGGGTGGAGGGGGAGTAGACAGCACAGGCGATGACGGTGAAGACAAGGTGCCGACAGTTTACAGTGTGGACAATCGTGGAACACTACCCGATGATTGAGAATCGTTGGACATTAGTTGCAAAAACGTGGGTATTGGTTAGATTTTGTTTTGCATACCCATGGAAACACGATTGGATTGTGGGTCGGTGTTGAATCGTTGGAGGCAATCAAAAATGGGGAGGGTTTTATGGAGAAGACGATGGGCGCGTGTAACCCTATCAACATGTGTTGACTATAGGCACGTGCACTGCATGCGCCTGCATGGTTGAGCCTCAAGACTGTCTGGCGTGTGCAGTGCATGCGTCAGTCAACCTTTTTAAATATTTTTAAATGTTTTATAAAAGTATTATTTTTCAATTTTAATTAATTTCATAGAGATTAAATTAATTTTACTCCTAATAAAATTGAAAATGTTTTACTATTTTTTTGAAAAAGTTTTCAAAAGAAATTTTATTAGGAAAGGTTTTGGAATTTAATTTAATTTTTCAAGAGTTGAATTATTAAATTAAATTGGTTATCAAATCAATAATTAGAATCAAGCAAAAGTTTTAATAATTTCTTTCATAATTAGATTATGTTTGAAATTATAAATATAATAAAATTATATTATTTTTTATGAGACCAAAAATTTTTGAATTTTTAAATCCCTCAATAAATTATTAAGTACACGTTAAGAACGTGATAATTGCCTTCCATTATTTGAGAATAAAACTAAAATTCTGTTTATAGTTCGGCTTGTTGAGTAAACTCAAGGTCACTATAACCCAGATATGTTTTATCTTAAATTAATGGGTCCTACTTAACTAAAATTGTATGATTTGAATGAGTAAACTTATGATCATATAAATTTCGAGGAAGGGTTAGGAAAAATATATGTGACATATTTTAGCAAAAGTTCTCACTTAACAGTTCTAGGAGTCGCATGAGATGTGATTAAAAAAGTTTTTTTCTACCTAATTTATTTTTAGTTAGTTTGTTGAGCAAACTCAAGATCAGTTAATTTTAAATAGGATCTTAGCCCATTAGGAAATTTTTTGATAATTTTTTGATATAATAGTGAAGGCTATTGTTTTGAATAAAATAGTGGGAGTAATCAAATAATTTTAAAGTCCTTATTTTATTTATTTTTAGATATAAACTAATATATGCTCCTTTTATGTTTTTCAGTTATTGAATTTAAAAATGACTACCAACCTGACATTAATGAGCATCATAGATGCTATCAAGCTGATTGGACCCAACTTTTCGGACTGGCTATGAAACTTAAGAATAGTTCTTAGGCAAAAGAAGAAGTTGTATGTTCTTAATACTCCTGCTCCATCAAAATCTTGTTTAGATGCAACTGATGAAGATTGGAAGAAATATTAACATTATATTGACGAAGTTGAACAAGCTACATGTGTGATGTTAGCTTGCATGTCTCCTAAACTTTAGAGGCAGCATGAGAACATGGATGCACCTACTATGATGCTGCATCTTAAGGAGTCATTTGGTGCACAGAGTAGATTGTAGAGATATCAAATCTCCAAGGCACTGTTTCAATGCAGGATGACAGAATGATCTGCAGTCAACGTTTATGTGCTGAAGATGATTGGGTATATTGAAATTTTGGCCCAATTAGGTTTTGTCATAGACTGCGAGTTAAGTGTTGATCTGGTGCTGCAGTCCCTAAGTTCGAGCTTTTCACAGTTCGTTGTCAACTTCAACATGAACCAGAAGGACATGAAATTTCCTGAACTGTTAAATATGCTCAAGACTGTAGAAGGATGCCTTAAGAAGGAACCCAGTTCTGTACTTGTTGTCGATTCTTCTAAAAGCAAGAAATAGGGTATTAAAAAGAATAATAGCAAGAAATAGAAGGCTTCTACTAATGTAGCAAAAGCCAAAGGAGGTATCAAGAAGAAGAGCAATAATAAAGGCACATGTTTTCATTACAAAGTCAATAGACATTGGAAGAGGAACTACCAATCTTATCTTGCTAGCCTGAAAGATAAGAAGCTTAAGGAAGCTGTCTCTTCAGGTATGTTTATGATTGAGATCAATC
>JANIIA010000008.1:9556725-9591210 GCA_027478495.1 Erythroxylum alaternifolium | reverse complement strand
CTCAAGATTGTCTTTCCTCTTCCTCTTGGGTAGGGTTTCCTATAACAAACACATTTTTCCCCATTCAATCCACTATACAAAGAGAAATTCATAAAGCTTTAAAAATCAAAATAATAAAATCTAGCCTAGACTAAACTTACCCACAGCTTATCTAGGTTAGAAAACAAAACTTAGTTTAGAAATCCACGAAAAATCACATGGGTTCTCTTCTTCACTTCTTTCTTCAAACACCAACACATTTCTCTCTAATCTCTCTTGTTTTTCTATCCAAACAAGAAGAAAAGATGAAGAAGATTACCTTAGCTTAGCCAAATCCTCTTTCTTCTTCTTCTCTCCACATTTTTCTCTTCTCTTTCCTAGCTTCTACGCACTCTTCTTCTTTTCTTCTTCTTTCCCACTTTTTTTTTCTTTTCTTTCTCTCTTCTCATGATTTTCTTCTTCTTTCTCCTATTCAAGACTACATTTTTGTCTTGTCTTCCCACTTTTTCCCTTCATTTAACTTGTCCTTCCTATTTTGCCCTTCTTTTAATGTAATGTCCCTTTTTGTCCCTTCTTTGTCTCTTATGACCATTACACCAATTTAATCCCAACATCTTTAATTAATAACCCTAATTTCTATTAATTCTTGCTAAATTAATGACTAAATTCTAAGAAAATAAATAAAATAAATAAAATAAATTAATGAATAAATAAACAAATAAATAAAATAAAAGAAAAATTTTAAGGTCCAACAATGGATGCCAATAATCTGACTGGACCTAACTTTTCGGACTGGCTACAAAACCTAAGAATATTTCTTGGGCAAGAGAAGAAGTTGTATGTTCTTGATACTCTTGCTCCATTAGAACCTTGTTTAGATGCAACTGATGAAGATTGGGAGAAATATCAGCGTTATATTGATGACGTTGAACAAGCTACATGTGTGATGTTAGCTTGCATGTCTCCTGAACTTCAGAGGTGGCATGAGAACATGGATGCACCTACTATGATATTGCATCTTAAGGAGTTATTTGGTGCATAAAGTAGGGTGGAGAGATATAAAATCTCTAAGGCACTGTTTCAATGCAAGATGACAGAAGGATCTTCAGTCAACGTTCATGTGCTAAAGATGATTGGGTATATTGAAAAATTGGCCCAATTAGGTTTTGTCATGGACCACGAGTTAAGCGTTGATCTGGTGTTGTAGTCTTTGGGTTCGAGCTTTTCACAGTTTGTCATGAACTTCAACATGAATCAAAAGGACATAACATTGCCTGAACTATTAAACATGCTTAAGACTGCGAAAGGGTACCTTAAGAAGGAACCCAGTTCTGTACTTGTTGTCAGTTCTTCTAAAAGCAAGAAAAAGGGCTTTAAGAAGAATAATAACAAGAAACAGAAGGTTTCTACTATTGTAGTAAAAGCCAAAGAAGGTGTCAAGAAGAAGAGCAATGACAAGAGCACATGTTTTCATTGCGGAGTCAATAGATATTGGAAGAGGAACTGCCCATCTTATCTTGCTAGCTTGAAAGATAAGAAGCTTAAGGAAGTTGTCTCTTCAAGTATGTTTATGATTGAGATCAATCTTTCTACTTTTGTTCCACATTCTTGGGCATTAGATACTAATTATGGTTCTCGTATATGTAATAATATGCAAATGTTAACAAGGAGTGGATCATTGAAGAAAGGCGAAGTGGACCTACGAGTTGGAAATGGAGCAAGAGTTGCTGCATTAGCTGTAGGAACTTATAGTTTAACTTTGCCTTTTAGCCTTGTTTTAGAACTTGATAATTATTATTATGTTCCCGTTATTACAAGAAACATCATTTCTATTTCTTATTTGGATTTGAATGGATTTGTCTTTATAATTAAGGATAACAGTTGTTCTTTTTATAAAGATGATGTTTATTATGGATTTGGATTGCTTACAAATGATTTGTATGAGTTAGATCTTGAAAGGCCAATTCTTAACATAAATAGCAAGAAAAGAAAATTAAGTAACCAAACTCCATCTTATTTATAGCATTGTAGGTTAGGTCATATCAATAAAACTAGAATCACAAAATTACATAAAGAAGGATATTTGGATCCTTTTGATTATGAATCATATGAAACTTGTAAGTCTTGTTTATTAAGAAAGATGATCAAACTACCCTTTAAAGGAAAGGGACAACGTTCTAGTGAGTTACTAGAATTAATACATTCAGATGTATGTGGGCCTATGTCCACAAATGCCAGAGGTGGATTCTCGTATTTCATTACATTCACAGATGACCATTCTAGATATGGTTATGTGTACTTAATGAAAGAAAAGTCTGAATCATTTGAAATGTTCAAAGAATTTAGACTAGAGGTAGAGAAACAAACTGGAAAAAGTATTAAAACACTTAGATCATATCGAGGTGGTGAATACTTTGACCATGAGTTTCTTGGTTACTTAAAAGAGAATGGGATTCTCTCATAATGGTTTCCTCCTGCAAATCCACGATATAATGGAGTTTCTGAGAGGAGAAATCGTACACTATTAGATATAGTACGTTCTGTGGTGAGTCATGCAATCCTTCCTATGTCCTTTTGGGGATACACAATTAAAATTGCAATATATCTTCTAAATAGAGTTCCATCTAAATCGGTTGATAAGACATCATATGAGATATGGACTGGTAGAAGACCTAGATTATCACACTTAAAGATTTGGGGATGTGAAGCGTGCTATATCTGATAAGCTTCAAGATAAATCAGATAAATGCAAATTTGTGGGATATCCAAAAGAGAGTTTCAGTTATCAATTTTATCATCCTATTGAGCAAAAGGTGTTTGTCTCAAGACATGTTACATTCTTAGAAAAAGAATTTATTCTCAAAGAAAGTAGTGGGAGTCAGGTTGAACTTAGAGAAGTTCAATAGCTGCAAATTCACATCGAAATGGAACTAGAACCTCAAGTTGATACATATGATGTACAATTGAGAGTTCAAGAGACATATATTTTGTGACGAACTAGTAGGATACATCACCCTCCCACTAGATTATATACGTATATTGAATAAAGAAAGGATAACCTATCACTCATACATAATGAGCCCACTAGTTTTAAAGAAGCAATGTCTGACATTGATTCTTTAAAATGGCAAGAAGCTATGAGATCTAAAATGGAATCCATGTATACTAACCAAGTATGGACTTTGGTTGATGCACTTACTAGTATTGTACCTGTTAGATGCAAGTATGGATGGTAATGTACATACGTAGAAAGCAAGGTTAGTGACTAAAGGTTACAAACAAAAACAAGGAGTTGATGTAATAGCCCGTACCACCCTGCTCACAGATATTGTCCACTTTGGGCCTTGGCCCAGCTAAGCCCTAGCAGTTTTGAGCCAAGGCTCGAAGTGGACAATATCTGTGAGCAGGATGGTTCAGGCTATTACAAATGGTATCTAGTACTTGGGCCGATGTGCCAGTAAGGACGCTGGGCCTCCAAGAGGGTGGATCTAGGCTTGTGTGCCAGCAAGCACTATAGGCCTCCAAGGGGGTAGATCCAGGCATGTCGGCCAGCGAGGACGCTGGGCCTCCAAGGGGGTGGAATGTTAGATTCCAATATCGATTGGAGAGGGGAACGAAGTAGGCTTTATAAGGCTATGAAAATCTCTCCCTAATAGACGCATTTTCCTAAGCGAGTGTGCGAGAAGAGCAATACCGTGAGGGCTTGGCTAGGCCAAGGCCCAAAGTGGACAATATCTGTGAGCAGGGTGGTCCAGGCTGTTACAGTTGATTTTGATGAAACCTTTTCGCCAGTAGCTATGCTAAAATCCATTAGGATCTTATTAGCCATAGCCACATATCATAATTATGAAATCTGGTAGATGGATGTCAAAACTATATTTCAATGGGAATTTACAAGAGGATGTGTATATGATACAACCTGAAGGTTTTGAATCCAAGAGATTTCCTAATTAAGTATGCAAGTTGAAAAGGTTCATTTATGGACTTAAGTAAGCGTCACAGAGTTGGAACATCTGTTTTGATGAGACAATCAAAGAGTTTGATTTTATCAAAAATGTCGATGAACTATATGTCTATAAGAAGGTAAGTGGGAGTGCAGTCATTTTCTTGGTAGTATATATGGATCACATATTATTAATTGGAAACAATATACCTATGCTATAGTCTGTAAAGATTTTATTATCCAAGAATTTCTTTATGAAGGATATGAGAGAAGCAACTTATATTTTGGGAATAAAGATCTATAGAGCTATATAAAAAAGTTGGCTTGGATTATCTCAATCCACGTACATAGATAAAGTGTTAAAGAGGTTTAGCATGAAGAATTCCAAGAGGCGATTCTTACCCGTATCGCATGGGATTTCTCTCTCACAAAGTATGTGTCCAAAGACATAAGAGGAGAGAGATAAAATGAATTGTATTCCATATGCTTCGGTAATTGGATCAATCATATATGTGATGCTATGTACTAGACTAGATGTTTCTTATGCTTTAAGCATAACGAGCAGGTTTCAATCTAATCCTAGTGAGGGTCACTAAACGGCTGTGAAAAATATCTTAAAGTACTTGAGAAGAACTAAAGATGTTTTCTTGGTCTATAGAAGCGATGAACTGAGAGTTCAAGGATATTCATATGCTAGTTTCCAGTCAGATCATGATGGTAGGAGATCATAGTCAGGGTACATCTTCATTCTAAATGGTGGTGTAGTAAGTTAGAAGAGTTCCAAACAACTAACCATTGCAGATTCAATGACCGAAGCAGAGTACATTTTAGTGTTAGAGGCGACAAAGGAAACAGTTTGGATTAAGAAGTTCATCACTGAACTTGGAGTGGTTCCTAGCATTATTGAGCACATAGGATTATATTGTGACAACAACAGTGCTATTGCGCAAGCAAAGGAACCCAGGTCTCATTAACAGTCCAAATATATACTCAGGAAGTTTCACTTGATCAGTGAGATAGTAGAGCAGAAAGACATATCATTGGAACGAGTTCCTACTGAAGAAAATCTAGCAGATCCTCTTACTAAGTCGTTATCTCAAAAGAGGCATGATCGATATATAGATGGATATGGTATTAGATTAATAGGGGATTGGCTTTAGTGCAAGTGGGAGATTGTTAGTTTATGCTCTTGTAGCCAATCAATTGGATGCAAATTAATATATGACATTATTTTGATTTAATGAAAAGGTTTTATTTATCTTTTTGTATTAATTTAATTAATATTTTATTTTTAATACTAAAGATAAAATCTTGGAATAATTACTTTGTAATTGAAATTATAATGAGATCATAATTATGAGATTCAATTTGTACTTATGTATTATTCCTAAATGTTCGTTGTAGTTTCATCAAGATAGGATATTGTTGAAATAGTAAAACTAGCACACATTATGTTTCTTTCTTATGAAGAAAGTAATTGATCTCATAAATTAAAGTATAGAGATACTTAAACTAATATGTAGGTAATTATTAGAGAATAAGTCACTGAACTGACCCGATTATGAGAATTCCGGGTGGAATATTATTTATGTGTCTATGAATTATCTTATAATGATGGTTGTATAATTGATTCTCAGACTTGAGATTACCAAGGTATCTAGTGTGGGAATTACTGTGTTTTGATGCTACTTATGAATCGTGCTAGGATAATTCAGTCGATAGTAATTGGATACAATATAAACCATATGTAGATAGTTGAGTAAGTCAATATAGAATTCGTCACTCTAAAGTAATTAGAGAGAATATTCTATCGTTCTTGATTAGTAATGATTTATAGAATTCTCTGGCCAGAGTGAATTAACATTTGAAAAGGTATTTTCAAATTTCAATTTTAAATCAATTACTAATTAGGAAGAACGAACATGATTAGATGAAAAGAGTAGAAATTGTATCTATACTTTGTCCAATTGGAATATTGAATAACGAAAGAATTAAATTATACTTCACAGCCATGCATGGACATATTAAGTCAATCACTTTGACATTCTTGATATTTGGGTAATCATGACATGTTGCTAGACATCAATCATGATTTATGATTATGAATTATAATTATAATTTATAATCATTGTCAATTTATTAGGAACCTAATGGGTCACACATCTAAGATTTGTGAAAGAAAAATGAATTTAATTAAGTTGGACTTAATTATAAAGTTTGAGAAACTTTGGAGATCAAACATAAGATATTTGATTTTATTAAAATTAAATTAATTATAATTATAATTTGATTTTAATTATAATTAAAGATATTTAATTTTAATAAAAGTGATTTTTCTATAAATACGGAAAAGCTTTTAGAAGCTAGCACTTCTGTCTTTTTCCTCTCAAAGCAATTGAGAATTGCTCTGTGGATACTATCAGAGGCTAGATGCTTGGACAGTTCGTGATTGATCAATTGGAAAAGTTTTCAATAGGAAAGCGAACAAGGTACGATTTCTAAATCGATTTTGTTTTTGTTCAAGTTTTACAATTATCGGGATCCGTAAAAATTTTATTTTTCCGCTGCGCCCGTAATTCGATTACGGTTGAATTCTCTCAGTTCCACGTCAACAATATTAACATTATAGTTAATATTGAATTATATTTACAACAAATTAAAACGTTGGTACTAATTGATACAATTTATTATATAAAAGATTAAAATAAATTAAGATAATTTATATTTAAATTTTGTCGAATATTTAATTATTATCAGTAATAAAAAATATAACTATATTAATATTAACATCAGGTTTTTGTTTTTATTTAAAAAATTAAACTAGAAATTAAAAACAAAAATTGAAAATTACAACGAAAAATATATGTGAAACCAATCGACCCCTCATTTGATTAAAATTTGTAAGTGACAAACAATGTTTAAGGAAGCTTATGAACAACCGAAGCATATCTTAATAAACCCAAGGTCAAAATAAGCCTATAGGAAATTTTCAGGATACTAATATTGCGAATACTGTATAGTACAATATTATTAAGCAAACTAATTATTGAACAATTAGATATTAATAACAAAGCTCTAACTAATACTAGAATTGGATAAACTAAGCTTTTCTTAATTTTAATCTTCCTTATCATTCTGTCTCAAACAGAACTATTAACAGATTACTCCTTTAATTAACTCCCTCAATCTCTCCTTATATATGAGATCAAAGCTATGATATATCATTTCTCAATCTCTCTCTCAACGAATCCACCACATCTAGAGGAAAAGAGAGACAGAGAGAGAGGAGGGGTGGCCGGAGCCGGAGGGAGATGGGCGGTCACAAAGAATGCACCACATATGGTGATTACCGGAGACACAGTTATGCATGTCCTCCACCTCCTCCTCTGCATAAAAAGCCACGGTGGAAATCAGCGGAGAGCAAGAGAAAGAAGCGTGTGGCTCAATACAAACTGTACGCCGTTGAAGCGAAGGTGAAAGGTACAATAAAAAAGGGGTTACGCTGGTTCAAGAAGACATGTCGTAGGATTGTGCATGGCTTCTGAAGATATCATCGATGTATGTCGCAATTGTTAATATAAGAAGAATGCTAGTTTGTGATTTATGATTATCAATTCTACATTTTCTTGCTTTTGATTAACTAAAGAAAGAATAAGAATAATTACACAGGTCACTTTTTTCTTATATAAAAAACATTTTTCAGTTCTAATTTTTTATTATAGAAAAAAGAAAAGCAAGTTAATAACGTTCATGCATGCACGAGAGACTACATGCACGAGAGACTACATCTCATTGCAGCAATGCAAGGGTTTAAACTATTGAGCTGTGCACAACAATACAATAAAAAGCAGTAATTAAGGAAATAATGTTGGTAATTTTTTTTGGTCAAATTTTTGGCAATTGTTACAACAATTATAATCATGTCTGAATCGATAGTTGCATGGTAATTCAAGAAGTTAAATTTTTTTTCTGCGTGTGAACATTAATTAATCCTAGCAAAAATGACGTTAGATGTTTTTAACTGTTAATCCTAAAATCAAGGGCTATTTTCTTGAGTAATTTGCTTTTGGGTTCTATATGGCAAGGACATTTCTGTTCAAAACAAAATGGACACCTTGTTTCGAGGTAACTACAATATTCTTGTCAACTTTAAGTAGTATTCTCTTTTGTGATTTCTCCTCTCATTTCAACAGAGTAATTATAGTTACAACTAATATGGTATCAGTAGCTTTCCAACTCATTTGTTCATCCCTTTCCTTAGTTTTAGTCCAGTTCAGATCTCTTCCATCTTGCCTTCCCCTTACCTTAAATTGCTCATTATGCACTTCCTTATTGATGGTTTATTGAACCCTCACTCTCCTTGTAATGGGTCGAGATTATGAACAACTTTAATGTTCAAACACTGTCTTATTGGGACTTCTAGCTAGTATTACCTATGAGCCATTCCATCCGAGACATGTTAGAAATTAAACATGATTTATATAGACACAAGCATACATGAATCATAAAGGAGTTTGATTATACATTCATTTAGAAGTTTGTGTTCATATATTTAGATTATTCGTGAATTCATGTATTTAGATAATCTATGTTAATTAATATGTTGCATGTATGTGGGAGTTCATTGTATTGTCGCTCTCTCTTGTATCCTATATATACCTTGGTGGTATTGTCATTTGAGTATGTGAGGGAACCTGAGAGATTGAGAGTGCTAGTGGTGAGAAACAAGTTGTTTCAATTTAGAAGAAAAGTTAATACAAGTGTGTTTTCCTCCTAAAATTATTGTTCTTATTATGTTTGAGTGAATTTCCACCACCAAGTTTCCAACAAAGTAGTATCAGAGCTAGAGTTCTAGAGAGTTGGTGAAAAAAATGGCCAACAACAATCTTGTCCCTTTTCAAATGCCTCGTCTCACTGAAGAAAATTTTAGCACTTGGTGTATTCGCATTAAAGCTTTACTTGACTCTCAAGACGTATAGGAGATAGTTGACAAAGGATACACAGAACCAGAAAATGAAGCTTTTTTCACTCAAGTACAAAAGGATGCTTTAAGTAATACAAGGAAGAAGGATAAAAAGGCTCTCACCATAATTCATCAAGCAATTGATGATGGAACGTTTGAGAAGATTTTTAAAGCAACCACTACTAAGCAAGCATGGCAGATCTTGGAGAACACTTTCAAACATATTGATCAAGTTAACAAAGTACCACTTCAAACATTGAGAGGTGAATATGCATCTTTACATATGAATGAATCTGAGTTGGTTACAAATTAGTTCACAAGAGTTTCAAAAGTTGTAAACAACATAAAGAGACATGGTGAGAATGTGAATGATAGCCAAGTTTTTAAAAAGATTATCTGTTCCCTAGACGAAAAATTCAATTTTATCATTGCACCTATTGAAGAATCAAAATATTTAAGTACGATGTTGGTTGATCAACTTATGGGTTCTTTACAAGCCCGTGAAGAAAATTTTTGAGAAAGAAGAAGACTCCATGGTACAGCTATTGCAAATAAAGCTAAAATAAAAAAATCAAGATAATTAAGAGAAAAGTCATTATAAATAAGGTCGAGGTTAAGGCTATGGTAGAGATTGTGGACGTGGTAACACTTGAGGATGAGGAAGAGGAGGATATTATAATCAAAACAGAAATGAAGATGATGGTAGCAATCAGCATTCTATTTCATCATCAGGTCATGGAAGACCAAGTTACTTAAGGCCATATGGAAGACAAAATTATAATAGAAGGTATGAAAAAAGCCATGTTGAATGTTATAGCTCTCATAAGTTTGGTCATTATTCATAGGAATGTAAAAATAGAGTTGAAGAAAATGCCAATTGAATTGAGGAAGAGAACACAACTAGTGAGCCAACCTTACTCTTAACTTGTAAAGCTAAAAAAGCATATTAAAGAAATATTTGATACCTTGACAGTGACGCAAGTAACCATATGTGTGGGTGCAGAACATTGTTCATAGAGCTTGATGAATATGTAAGTGGCAATATTACCTTTGGAGATGTAACAAAAATTCCGATGAAAGGGAAAGGTAATATTCTAATTCACCTAAGAAATGGAAAACATGAATTCATTTCTAATGTTTATTATGAGCCAAATATGAAAAATAATATTTTAAGCTTGGGAGAACTGTTAAAGAAAGGCTATAACATTGTCATGAATAATTGTAGTCTTTCAATTAGAGATCGACATGAGAACTTGATTTTCAAAGTACTAATGATGAAAAATAGAATGTTTTTGTTAAACATTCAAATTAATTTTGTTAAAGGTCTAATATCTTACTTGAAAGATACATCATGGGCTTGGCATTTGAGGCTTGGGCATTGTTGTGCCCAAAAACTTTTAAAAAGACCGAGGCTATCCTACTCGCAAGTATACGAGATAGTTATAGCTGATAACCCAGGGTCGTCTCCCACGGAGGTAAAATTGGTCAACTTAAATTAAGTTTTAGTTAAAAATAAAAAAAAACAATACGTTCCTAAACATTCTATTCTGATTGTTGAGTGAAAGCTTTTAATGAAAATTACGAAATTTAATTGAAACGTAGATGGAATTAATTGGAAGCAAAGACAAATAGATTAATCAAAGTGGAAAAACTCTTGAGAATTAATTTCACTAATTTAATCTCCTATGCATAATTAAGGGAAATGATTGGATTGTTGTCTTACTAAAATTAATAGTTAGGTTTTAAATCGATTCATATAATGAACTAGTCTAACTTTCGTATTCAATAAGTTACTATCTGAATTAAAAATAAAAACTCGACTACCAATTACCACTTACGTTAATATATTTCCAGTTCTTAACCTAAGTGTCCATAGTTTCATGATCTGTATTAAACTTCATCTCTCGAATCTTCATTTTAATACTAAAATGATGCAAAGTTTGGCCATTTCATTACATCCATTTAGTTTAGAAACCACAGTAATAAATAAGATAACATATCTGTAACCCAATCATGCATATTCATCTAAATAGCTACATTAATTCTTAAGAAAAGAGATCAGCCCATCATATCATACACATGGTTCTTTATACACAAATATTTCAATCCCATATTATTGTCGATAGAAGTTTAAAAATAACAACCCAGTAACTACTTAAATGAACTATGACAAGATAACAAGCAACAGTCGTTAAGCTAATAAGAGTATAAATCAATTAATACCACATAACCATAAACTCAAAGAAACAAGCAACAGATGAGGAAAGAAATAAGCAAACAGAGGGTCGGATATGAGATATTGAAGGTCTTCTGCACTCTTAACTTTAAGTTTGGCTCTCGCCTTCTGCTTCAGCTGCTCTCCTCCAACCGAAAGTTTGCTCAAGATCAACTCAAGCTCTAGTTTTCAGCCTCTCCTCCCGGCTCCCACTTCTCTATTGTTGCTCTCTTCTTCTCCTTCTCATACTATCTTTGTTTCCCGTCTCTGTTTATCTTCTTTTTCTCTATCTCTCTATGCCTCCCCTGTCTGTGTCTCTACATGAGTGAACGAATGAAATTATCCATAAAAAGATTGTCCCAACTGCCACCTTCTCTTGCCTTTTATAGCCCCACTCTAGGTTTAGGATTTTAAGGTTGTTAGGCTATTAACCTGCACGTGTCAAACTCAAAGTTAGTGTTCACAAATTTTTACGGAGTGACTGTTAGTCATGCACAGAAGTGACTGGGGTTGACTAGTTAAGTCACCCCTGTGACTCGCATTTAAATTAAATGTTAGTCATGCACAGTGGTGACATACCAAGTTACCACCGTTACTAAAATGTTAGTCACACACCACCTTTAAGGTTGCGGTGGTGACACTTGTCACCACTTTTCTTTTCTTTTCTTTTTCTTTTTAATTTTCATTTCTCTTTTCATGCAACTTTATGTGACTTTCCCTTCAACCTATATGAAAAATTCACAAAAATAATCCAATTAACATTCATGCAATATTTACAACATTTCTACTCAATTTATCTCACATTTGGATCAAAACACAAAGATTTGTAACCAAAATCAAGATATGAAGGAAAATAAAAGCAATAGAAACTAGACACAATAGGCATTTGAATTTTGGTGGCTTAAAATTGTTGTCAAAGAAAAGCATGGTGAATGGATTACCATACATTGAGCACCCAAATCAATTCTATAAAAGGTGCATTTTGGAAAATAATCAAGAAATATTTTTCCAAAAGAATCTTTTATAAGAGCAAAGAATCAATCGGAGCTTGTGCATACAGACCTTTATGGACTAGTGAAAACAAGTTCTTTTAGTAAGAATAATTACTTTCCACTATTTATTAATGATTTTGGCTAAAACAAATTGGGTTTATTTTGTAAAAGAAAAATCATAGGTGTTTGGGGCATTTAAAAAATTTAAAGCCTTTGTTGAAAAAGAAAGTGATTATTTTATAAAAGCTTTGAGATGTAATAGAGGAGGTGAATTTACTTCAAAAGAATTCAATAAATTTTATAATGAAAATAGAATTCGAAGACCTCTTATCGTTGCCTGGACACCATAACAAAATGGTATCGTCAAAAGGAAAAATAGGTCCATTCTAAATATGGCACGGAGTATGATGAAGAGTAAGAAGATGCTGAAAGAATTCTAGGTTGAAGTTGTATAATGTGCAGTATACCTTTCTAATCGATGCCCTACTAGGAGTTTATGGAATGTGACTCCTTATTAAGCTTAGAGTGGATGGAAGCCTAGTGTTGTTCATCTTAAGATTTTTGGGAGCATTGCATATGTTTATATGCTAGATCAAAAGCGTTTAAAGCTTGATGAAAAAAGTAAGAAATTTGTTTTCATAGATTATGATTCAAGTTCTAAAGGTTACAAACTCCACAATCTAAGCACTATAAGAGTTGTTGTGAGTAGGGATGTTGTTTTCTACGAAGAAGTTATATGGGATCGGAATGATAAAGAAGAAGATTATGTTTTCTTTCCTTTTGCTGAAGAAAGCGATAATGACAAGAATGAAGCACCTCAAGAGCCTATAACTCCACCATCCCCTAATCATAATGAATCACCTCTATCATCTTCAAAAGAAAGTCCTTCCACCAGACCCCATGGTTGGAAAAGTCTGAGAGAGATTTATGATTAAACTGAGGAAGTAAATAATCTCACCTTGTTTTGTCTTTTTAAAGATAGTGAACCAATTGATTTTGCAGAAGCTAGTATGGACAAAAAATGGGTAAATGCAATGGATGAAGAAATTCAAGCAATTAATAAGAACAATACTTGGGAACTTGTTGCTCTTTTAAAAGACCAAAAAGCAATTGGAGTCAAATAGGTGTTCAAGACTAAAAAGACCGCTAAAGGAGAAGTAGAGATATACAAAGCGAGATTAGTAGCAAAAGGCTATAGTCAACGTCGAGGTATAAACTAAAAGAAATGTTTGCTCATGTTGCTCGTTTAGAGACCATAATATTGATTATTTCATTGGTTTCTCAAAACAAATAGAGGATTTATCATATAGATTTCAAGTGCGCTTTTCTAAATGACTATTTAGAGGAGGAAGTTTATGTAGAACTACCTCTTGCCTATGTTGTGAAAGGCCAAGAAGACAAAGTTTTAAAGTTGAAGAAGGCTTTATACGGATTAAAGCAAGCTCCAAGAGTATGGAATAACAAAATTGAAAAATACTTCTAAAAGAATGGCTATGTGAAGCGTCTATATGAACATGTTCTTTAATCAAAAACTAACAAAAATGGAGATATTTTGCTTGTTTGTTTGTAAGTGTATGATTTGATTTTTACAAGAAATAATCCAAGCATGTTCAATGAATTTAAGGAAGCAAAGATTTGAGAATTCAAGATGATAGACATTAGGTTAATGTCATATTACCTTGGCATTGAAGTGGAGAAAATGGAGGAAGGCATTTTCATTTCTCAAGAAAAATATGTTAAAGAAGTACTTGAGAAGTTCAAGATGATTGATTCCAAACTTATGGAAAAACTTGTCAAGACTGGAGTTAAGATATCAAAATATGAAGAAGGTGAAGCTTTTAATCCAACATATTTTAAGAACTTGATTAGGAGTTTAAGATATCTAACTTATACAACATAACACTTATACACTAGTGTTATGAAAAAAACCAATATTCAAATTATCAATCAAACCTTTTTCAAATACTCAATCAAACCATGTTCAAACTATGAATCAAATCATATCAAAATTGTCAACCAAATGATAACTAATACACATCCAAAACTAATACATAACCAGAAGTTGGTATCCAAATTCTCAATCATTAACAAGTTGACATTTTCTAGGAGCAAATCATTTTGTCCTCAATTTGATCCTCCTCTTAGTTTAATTTGTATTGGCTATTGTATTTTAGGAAGCTTGAGTTGTTGTTGCATTATTCGGAGGTTCTAGCACTTGAGATTGACTTCCACCCATCTATGAAGTGTAAAAAAATCAAAAGCTAAATATTAGCATCTTTTTGTAACTACATATAAGTAGTGCAAATATATCTTCGATGGATTTGAGAATTATGTACCATTTTTCGTTTATTTAATTCATTAAAGAAATTTGAATTTCTTATACCATATTGATCAAGCATTTTGTATGAGCTTCATAAATGAATCCATTAAATGTCTATGATATATTATTATAAACTATTTCACACTTTAGTCTTGTGCTAACAAATGCCTTCACAAAAGTCTCTAGGTTCCTAATTTTGAAATCATTATAAAGCTTCAGTGAAATACTCTTCAATTGCTCCATTACCTCATCAAATTCCACTTCCATTGTTCAACTCACTACTTGCCAAAATAAACTCCTATATATATATCCTTTATGAACACTTGATAAATTTGCATAGACATGTTGGGCACATTTTCTATGCTCAGCTTCTAATAACAGATTCTTTAATGCATCAACTAAACTTATAACAAAAAAAAGGTAACATAACTTGAAAAACTTAACTCACATTAATAATCAAACATTACATGTATGGATATTTAAAGTTAACCTTCTGCTGATTAATAACAAAAGTCCATACATTCCCAATTATGACAAGATATTTTGCAAGACTGCTCAAAAAACAATGCCACAATTGGTAATTTTTTCCCTTAACAATAACCCAAGATATAGGAAACCTCTAATTGCTTCCGTCAAGACCTACTATAGCTAATAAAGCACTTTCAAGGAATTTCTTCAAAAAACATCCATCTAACCCAATTTTTCTTGCATCCACCAAGAAAACTATACTTCAAAGTACTAAATCTCGTATAAAACATTTTAAACATTAGTTTTTTAGACTATTCATCAAGTTCAATTTGAATAATATATTTTCCGTCTTTGTCAGCTTTTAGTAACTCTTGTCCATAAGACTATAACTTAGAATAATAACCTTCCATAGATCCCTATAACATGATAATAGCTTTCAATTTAGCCCTATAACATTGGGATTTTAGTTACCTATAGTGCACATTTTCTTTGGAGATCATTCATCATTTCAGTAATAGGCTAATTCAATTTCCTCCTAACCTTGTGTAAGAATTCATTTGTTATCTAGTTCATACTAGGTTGCTTATTTCTTTGCACTTTCTTGTAGTTATGCTTGTTTTCTACTATCTTTACAATAATTTTTTTCTCCTTTCTAAAAAAGCTAGCATATAACGAAAAAGAACATTGTGGCTCACAAACTACCTCTATTCTCACATCGAATCTCTCCATTAAAATATCATATCCGTTTATAATTGCATAGTTTCTTATTTCCCTTAATTGCATCTCATCCTTAAACTTCATTCAAATTTCAAACTT
This sequence comes from Erythroxylum alaternifolium, assembly GCA_027478495.1. Taxonomy (NCBI): domain Eukaryota; kingdom Viridiplantae; phylum Streptophyta; class Magnoliopsida; order Malpighiales; family Erythroxylaceae; genus Erythroxylum; species Erythroxylum alaternifolium. Next base: position 9,575,514 of record JANIIA010000008.1, on the reverse strand, counting down.
AAAATCTTTCTTCTCAAATTTTGGATTAAAGATAATGTATTTCTTCTTTGGACTAAATGATTCATCATCACTACAAAATGGTGATTGAATTTTAACATTACTATCCTCATATTCACTATTTGCACCATATGAAATTTCTTCTTGTCTTTGTGTATCTTTAGAATAATCACCTTCTTCATTGCAATTCTTTCTACCTTCGACCCCATAGACAATGTTATTGCATTCAAATCCATTATGCATAGTCTTGGCATATTGCTTCTTATTTGTTCTCGCAACAAAATATTCTTTATCATCAGTTGCAAATAACTCGTTATCAACTGAATCATCTTCAAATTCAGTAACCTGCAAAACAATGAAGTCATCATCTTGCTCCACTTGAACTTTGAACAACCATTCATCATTCATACTCACTTTCTGATATATATTATCATCAAATTCATTGTGAATATCATATTTAGATTCTTCACCATCTATTTCAGGGTGCTCATAACCATGTTCATAATAGATTTCAACATTATGATAATTCAAATCTTCCATTTGTTGGAGCATAGATAATATGTCCTTATCATGGTGTAAGTTTAACTCCTTCAAGCTTCTTATCAACTCCTTAAGAAATTTGTAAAGCAAAGATATTACTTTACGTCTTTTGTTTTTAGAAACTCCTTATAGGACGACCATGCTAAGTTCATCAACACACATATCCTTCTTCGTTTTAATCTTGCCTCTAACATATTTATTATCATATCTTTCCAACACCCTTCTATAATGAAATTAAAACTTTACCAACATTTACAAATACTGGGCATTTTTAACAATGACATGTAACATAATACATAAGAAGATGGTTATAAATGGAAATATGTAGAAAAGATTAGACTAAATAAGATAAGGTAAAGGAAAGTGTGATTGAGTAACGTACATATTATAGGGTTAATTACAAAAACACAGATGAGTAAAGTATATTCAAGTCACTACAATAATATAAGGCTAATTACAAAAACCCAGTAAGGAAAAAAAATAAAATATGACAAAGAGTGAAGAATTGAAATGAATATTTCCATCAAAGGTGATTCTTGCCTAATGTAAAATGTTAATATTAAATTAGAGTTAGAAATGAATATTTATAAAATAAAATATATTCCAAGAGTAAAAGAGAATAAAAAACTAAGCAATCTCAATTTAGGACAGTTAGAAACACTAAAGAGAAGAATAAAAAAATACCTAATTCCTATATAAATGGCAAGGGATATAATCAGGTGCCAATGTCTACGGATATTGAGAGGGATTCATGCCTTAAATAAATATTTTACAGTGTTTATGTTAAAACAAATGTTTATACTTGACAATAATTGCCTTCTAACATGTATATACTTGACATATGCTTTTCATTGCTACAATGTGACATATGACATATGCTTTTCATTATTACAAAGTTATATGTTATCTTAAGGAAATCACGCGAACATCGATAAATGATTGGCATCTTAATTCCTAATATATTCAGTTTTGAAGAGGAATTGAGAATTAAATTCAACCCAAAGAAGAATTGAGAATGAAATTCGAAAAAAGATACAAAGTTCCAATTACTAATAGGGAAGGGATAAACAACTTGCCTTCTACTATGAAACTTTTACTAAAATTAGCAGTTTAGTTGGTACAAACACAAACATAATGAAGAATGATCAGAACTTAACCATGGTAGAATATTATCCTCTTAATCCTTAATTCTATAATAGGGTAGAATATTAAAAACAATCTTCACAAAAACCAAATAACCTAAGTTTGCAAAGTTTAAGTGCTAAACCAAATAACCTAAGCACATGTAGATCGATAATTCATAAGCCAAATACATACGAAGCACTTCTTGGTTTTCCTGTAATGAACTGAAAATATAAAACAAAAATGGAAAAAAGAACTTGGGTGCAAAAAAGTTAGAAAACATGAAAAAGTCTAAACAAAATACATCGCTTTCTATCAATGCTCTAACCTTCAAAATTACAATTTATGTATTGTGACATAGAAGTTTGGTGCTACAGATTTTGTAATGATAAGAGGAGAGAAGAATGCTATATGACATAGAATGGTATATAACATATAGGCAAATCACAAACTATGTAATGCAAAGAGGAATGAAGAATGGTGTGTGATTGAGAAGATTGGTATGACAACAAAAAAAAAAGTGTAACACAATTTGCGAAAAGTAGTAAGAAAGGGTAAGATTGGTGCGGCAGGGAAGAAAAGGTGTGCGACAGGGAATGGTGTGTGGGTAAGTAAATCTGAATCTCAAATTAATATATGACTAACGTTTAGATTTATGTCTTATACAGCTTACCACATCTGTAATTTTAACATTAGCGGAGCTACAAAAGTCAAGCCAGATTTGAAAAAAATGAAAGTTTAGGTATTTAATTGTCACTTTTTAAAGTTCAGACTATAATTACAAATTGATTAAAATTTAAAATTTTTTGCAATTAACCAAAATTAAATTAGATATGGAAATATGCAACTCTAGCTCGTACTTAGACCAATTATATTCTATAGTTTCTAACATAAATTCCATTTTTAATAATCCACCAAGCATTGAATATCACAATTTAACTCACCCAAACTTGCTCATGAATCAATCAACTATTTTTTTTTTCCCAAAATCACTTTCAAGTACGAACTGAATCTCTACATAATATAATATATCTTAAATTAAAACTTTTATAATCTATCTCAAAATGAGTAGAAAAGGTCATACTTAATTAGTATTTGAATTTATCTAAGATTGAGATTCAAGTGTCTTTGTCTCCTTTTTCAACTTTCTTAAACTTTCTCCGCTAAAACTTTTCTAATTTTGGCTTTATCCTTATTTTCAAGCAAAACTTATAAACTCCCACTTGAATCCACCGTCAAAATCTCCTTTACCCTTAAGAACTCATATTTCCCTCTCTAAGGTTGAAAAACCGAAAACGAAATTAAAGAAAAGATAAGGAAATGAGTCTGTGTTATGTTGTGATTGATTTGTTTTATACTAGTTTTGCAAAAATTCGGTCTACATATGTTAGATTTAAGTTGACTAAACTATTTAAAGAATCAAAACAATCTTGTAATCAATTCCAAAGAGACATAGGTTGATGGTTTGGTCGACCAATTGACTAATTTAATTGGCCTAACATATGAATTAAGTTATGATGTTTTCATAAAAATGTATTACTTTCTTTTAACTTGTCTCACTTCTTAAATCACTTCTTTTCTTTTTTTTGGAATGGAGAAACTCGCAGTCGTTATCCTTTGGATATACACTGGGTAAATCTCCTGATTGACACAATAATCTACAAATCACATCAACCGGGTACTTCACACTAGGCAAGCCTTGTACGCCATACTCAATTGAGAGAGTATAAGTAGAAAGATTCGAACACAGGATCTTTTGATCTTGTACCTCCTTATTCTACCAACTCGACCACCCCCTAGGAAACTTCTTAAATCAACTTAGTTCGATATTTTTAAAAATTTATGCTCGAACTTTCAAATAATATTTGGTTTCATAATACAAAATTGGTTTGATATAATATTTGAATATGTCTTCATAAAAAATTATTATTTTTCTCTTAACTTTCTATGATCCCTTAAATTACTTCAAAATATTAAATAATATTCATTTTGGCACAATACAAAACTAATTGCTTACCTAACTTAATTAAATTCCTAAAATTATAATAATGAACGGTAAGTCCTTATTTAAAAATCTTTATTTTACTACGAGGTATTTGAAAGATTTAATAATTGCGTTGTCTCTTAGGGTATCTATGAACCGTTTGTCCATCTTCAATGGAAATATGCAAGAAGAAAACTCAAAATAGAATTGTTAGAAAGGAGGTTTAAAATTTAAAAGTTAGAAAGGAGGTTTAAAATTTAATTTAATTTTAAAATTTTAACTAGAAAAAATTATTTAATAAAAATTAATTAATTAATTTTATTTTACAGAAATTTATTAATTAATAAAAATTAGTCAATTAATTAATAAATTGATTTTTTTAATAACAAAAATTATTAAAATAAATCTCACTGAACAATTAAAAATGAATTGAAAATTATACAGCTCTTTATAAAATTAAAAATGAATCGAAAATTAGACGACTTAAAGATTTTTTAATTAAACAGACCAAGTTGGCTGAGTTTTTTAATCATTAGCAACACCTGCGAAAGTAAAAATTCGAAACCTTAGCTTTTATAATTTGATAAATCATTCATTCATTTATCTATTAATTAAAAGATTAACACAAAATAGTAATCATATGCAAAGCACTAATTCTTAATTGCAATCCATAATTAAGATTCTTGTTAAAGTCCATATCAAATAGAAATTACAAATTTATATAAAATAAATGAAGTGTACACATTTAATCAAATTGCACCGCTTCGGTAAAGGAAGAATATAAAATTTAGTAAATTAAAGTGTTAAGGTTTTAAAATCTCGAGCTCTTAAGTCCTAACCCGGAGTAGACGGCCGAGTTTGCTGTTGCTAGTCTCCCTCGTCTCTTCCACGGAAATTAAATTAGAGAGAGAGAGAGCGAGAATCTGCAAAAACCAAAGGAACGTGAAGATGCAGATCTTCGTGAAGACCCTCACCGGCAAGACCATAACTCTGGAGGTTGAGAGCAGCGACACTATCGACAACGTCAAAGCCAAGATTCAGGTCTTTTCTTTTACCATGCTTTCAAGCTCTTCAAGTGTTATGCTGTTTTCCGCGGCCTTTTAGGTTGCACAAATATATCTATTTCTGCATACAGTTACTAATTTTATATATAATATCGCAATTTCAATTAGATTAATTTAAAATCCGAGCGCACCCTAGGATGAATCAAAAGATGAATTTTTTCCTCCTCAATGCTTAGTTTTTTCCTTAAGTAAGAGAAAGGAAGTGGTTTCCTTCCCCTTGTTGCTTCTTCAATTGAAAACTTATCTGCCGAACTAAATATTCGCATTCTTGTCGAGGCTCACACTGGTCATAGTGTTCTTTTGATTGTAAATTGATCATAAAGCTTTCTCCTTTACAAGCTTGGCACATAGTTGTCATGTTGCCTGAGATGCCACTTCTTGATTTTGTTCAATCATGTAGCTTGCGAAAAAAATGCGAAGAGTGACCCCACTATTGAGTATATGCGTAACCTAGACAAGTAATTGTAGGGTCTACGATTGCACAATTAAAAGTTATCTTCTCATGTACTACCCTAACAAATCTGGCGTCACTTATTGTAGAATTGCTTCTGAATCTGTCTAACCTCCATTGAGTTCATCCTAAGAACCACTATGGTACTCTTTCTTGTTTGATTGTAATGTGTTGCACAATTGTTGCTTTTGTGGTTTTAGATGCTGTGTATTGCATCATTGCATATTGTAGTACCATCAAAAACAGTTGGAGTTACTTCTTACAGGACAAAGAAGGAATCCCTCCTGATCAGCAGAGGTTGATTTTTGCTGGTAAACAATTGGAAGATGGGCGAACTCTTGCTGATTACAACATCCAGAAGGAGTCGACCCTTCACCTGGTTTTGAGGCTTAGGGGCGGAACCATGATTAAAGTGAAGACTCTCACTGGTAAGGAAATTGAAATTGACATTGAGCCAACTGATACTATTGATCGGATAAAGGAGCGGGTTGAAGAGAAAGAAGGAATTCCCCCTGTGCAGCAGAGGTATGGCTTTTAAAGTGCTCAATTCCCAGTTCCTCTAAAGGATAGTGTAGCTGTTTTAAACGACTGAAAGCTATTGCATGTCTTTTATTTTGCGCATGGAGAATGTAAAGGCAACAATAAGTAATTATGGAACATATTCTACTTGCTGTAGAGCACAGTTAAGAAATGCCCAACCCTATTTGGCATTATTCATCTTCATGCAAACTTTATCGTCAGTTTGTTGTTTTGTTTAGATTTATAACATTGAAGTACTTGTTATAATAATTTTGTTGAACTGCGCTGCTGTTTTACAGGCTAATCTATGCTGGCAAGCAGCTTGCAGATGATAAGACAGCTCGTGACTACAATATTGAGGGTGGCTCTGTGCTTCACCTTGTGCTTGCCCTGAGAGGTGGTGGTTTAGTCTTGTGATAGCTGAGTGCTAGAAACTTGATCGGTTAAGGTCTTGGCTTGCAAGTATTTTTGTAAAATAAGGATGAAGACATACAGAGTAGATGTTCCTAACGTCCTTAAATTGTCTTTGGTCTGATCTCTACTTGTGTTGTGCCTGCCACCGGTTGGTTGACATTCTACTACAAGAATGAATATGACAAATTGATACACTTCTACTTTTCAATAAAATATTCTTACAAGAAAGAGGTGACTTATCTGCAATTTTTCAGATCAAAGGCCTAATAAATTGGGAGATACAAATAACATAAATTAGTTAATAAACTTTATGGCTTGTTAACCGATATTCAGGGTGTTTAATTCAACCACAACAAGCCGGTTTCCTTCATCATGAGATGTGGTTTTGAAGCTTCTATACAAATTGCTGACGAATTTGGTAATTGGAAGGAAACTTAGAGCGATCTGAAGGAATAATTACGATGCACTCTTTTATGGTTCAATGCATTGTTGTATAGGTGATGCAAGTGTGATTAGTTGCCTTTTAGGATTTGGGTGTTCCCTACACAACGGAACTCTTTCTCTACACAACGGAAAGCGACACTATGATTCGGTTGCTTCACGGCAGTGTGCTGCACTTCGGGTGTTGCCATTTTAATCTTCTAGGTGCTTTTGGTCAGCTCTTACGTGATACAAAATCTGAGATTTGGTTTTGCTTTTTTTGTCCCATCGGATTTTGCAAACTTCTATATTTGCATTTGCTGCTCATGGTTTTTCTCTTAACATTTTGCTTTTGTTGCTTGTCTGTTAATCTCCTCTCTATTTCTGTCTCCATCACTTCTTCGATTTGGGTTATCCAACTCCAGTTCTTGTTAGATCAGATTTTAGTTTTTATAGATCAATCCTAAAATTCGATGGAAACATTGACGGAGAAAGTGGTGGTGAGCTAAACGGTGGCAACATCGTGATTCGTAGGGAAAGCGTTAAAACCCAATCTTCGACTTTACTCGCCTACATCTTCATTGTCTCTGTCACTGTATTTCTCTATCCACTGTCACAAGCGCTTGCCGATGCATATTTATCTCTGTAGCTTAGATGTTTAAGTGGTTCCTCTTTCATTAGCTTTGGGTTTTATTTGATAGCATTTGCTTATCTCTCCAGTAACATCAATTTGGTTTTTGTGTTCTTTGTTTTCACTTTCACCACTCTTTGGCTTTTATTTCTAGATCAATGAGTGAGTTTGTTTGTTGTCCACTTTGTTGAGTAACAGGTTTTGGTATAACAACACGAAAAAGAATGAACTTTGTTTTAGAGAGATTTTAGGTTTGAGTTGTTGAAGAAGAGGAGAAAGAAAGAGCTATTGGAGTGTAGAATTTTGATCTTTTTTGCTGGTATCAGAATGGTTTCTCACCAGAGCTCTGCTCTTGCTAATACCACTGCTCCTTCAGCTTTCTAGTGATTTTATCTTTTGTGTGGTTGTCAAGTTTTTTGGGTTGTGTGATTGTCATAATCTCTGGTAATGTGTCGACGCTGCTTTGTTCCAGCTTGATTTGTTTCTCCTTTCCACTGTTTGTGTTTATTAATTCTTCCTATAACCAGACCTTTAATTCGGGGTTGTCATAAAATTCACTGCCTTATCACGTGGCTTAGCTTTAATTGGGCTTAGAGTTGTTGAATAGATTGGGTATTGTTGGTGTTTTAGGTCCCTTGCATTTGCTTTCTTCATAAAATTTTCAATGGTTTAATATACTTGCTGGTTCGGCTCTTTGTGTTTATAATTTTCAATATTTTGTTTGTTTTGTTTTAACTATTCACTATTGGATTTCATAATCCTAAGTAGTAGTAGTGGGTAAGATTTTGAGCCAAAGAATTTTTTATTTGCTTGCAGTCGCATATACTTGTGATGTTCAAACCTTTATTAATAATCTTTGGCACTCTCTCTAGGTATTTTGGTGTCATTGACGGACTTGTGAGACTTGTCTTCTTTAGCTTGTGTTAGGCTTGAAGATAGAAGTGGTGGCTTTGAATATTACCGATAGAATAAGGACTAGTCCTTCGTTGAGTTTTGGGTCTCAAATAAAAGAAGATGTTGACAATTTATGGATAAGTTGTTGGAACATCAGGAACTTTAGAGGGAAGTCTTTAGAATTAGTTGAGAGTTTAGACAAATATAAGATTCATATAAGTGAACAGGGGCTAAAATAAAAGAGATTGATGGATTCAAATTTTGGTACTCAAGGTTTTTGAGATGACATAATGTGGTAGGTATCTTGGTTACTAAGGAATTTATGAGTCATATTATGGGGGTAAAATGATAGTATTATGTCTATTAAGATTATGGTGAAAGGTGGTGTTCTCAATATAGTATATGCATATACGCCTCAAGTAAGCTTAAATGAATAACTTAAACGTCAATTATGGAAAGAGTTAGACAAGGTGATTCAATAGATCCGCTATTGAGAAAGTTATTCTAGGAGGAGACTTTAATCGTCATATAAGGGAAATCTTAGATGGATATCTATGGACTCAAAGAGATCTTGGGTACAGGAGTAAGATTGATAGTGGGGAATGCTTGTTGAATCTTGCGGTAGCGTTTAAGTTGATGCTAACCAATTTTTTCTTAAGAAAAATGAGGAACATTTGGTAACTTTTAAGAGTAGAATGATGAAAAATCAATTTGACTACTTCCATATACGGCAGAGTGATTGACCTTGGTGTAAGGATTGTAAGGTGATACTAAACGTTTGCTTGTCAACTCAGCATAGACTGTTAATTTTGGATCTTATAATTAAGGGAAGGAGGAGGACTAGAAGTTCTAAGAGGTGTACTAAAGTTGAATGGTAGAATCTAAAAGGGGGCATGGTGAAGTAATTTAGGGATAGAGTAATATTTGGAGATGAAAGGAAATTGGAAGGAGATGCTAACTAAATGTGTGAGAGAGTAGCAAATCTTTTAAGGAATACAGCTAAAAAGATCTTGGGATTTCTAAAGGGCCTAAAGGTATTAAGGTGAAGTCCTACTGGTGAAAACAAGATGTATAATAAAAAGTTAAAATTAAGAAGGGCACCTATAAAGCTTTATTGGATAGTACCACAAAGGTAGAGAGTGGCTAATAGAGTAACTTACAAATTAGCTAAAAAGGAGGCAAATAAGGCAATCTCAGTACCTAAAAACAGAGCCTACAAGGAATTGTACCAAAGATAAACAACTAAAGATGAAAAAAATGACATTTTTAAGTTGGCGAGAGGTAGGGAAAGATAAACGAGAGACTTATATCATGTTTGTTGTATAAGAGATAAAGTAGGATGAGTGCTCATAGTTGAAAATGACATTTAGAGAACATGGAAAAGGTACTTCTATAGCTTTTTTAATGAAGGCATAGAGGACAACATCTCTTTAGGTGATTATAACATATTTGAGAGGTTTCGTAACTTGACTCATTACAGGCAGATTATAAGGGAAGAAATTAAAAGAGCTTTGAGGGAGATAAAAAGAGGAAGGTCAGTAGGACCTGTTATGTTACCTATATAGGTGTAAAAAAGCTTAAGCAAAGAGGGTATTACTTAGCTAGCCAAGGTTTTTAATATGATCCTTAAGTGTACAAAAAGGTCAGATGAGTAGAGACTTAGTATGTTAATTTCTCTGTCTAAGAACAAAATGGACATCCAAAATTGTAATAACTATAGAGGTATCAAACTATTTAGTCAAACTTAAAGTTGTGGAAGAAGGTAATTGAGAAGAGAGTGAGAAAGGATACTCCTATCTTAAAGAACCAGTTTGGCTTCATGTCAGAAAGATCCATAATAGAGGCTTTACATTTCTTAAGAATATTAATAGAATATTACAAGGAAATATTGAGTAATCTACACTTGGTCTTTATTGATTTGCAGAAGGCTTATGAGAAGGTACCTAGAGAAATCATGTGGAGGTGTTCAGAGGTTACGGGAATTCCTTTGACCTATATACGAGTTATTAGAGATATATATGAAAGGGTAAAGACTATAGTAAGGACAATAGGAGGATGTACAAAAATTTTCTCTATCGATATTGGGCTACACTAAGGCTCCTCTTTGAGTCCTTTTTTGTTTACAGTAGCGATGTATGAGCTCAACAAGAATATTCAACGATATATGCCTTGTGTATGTTGTTTACTGATGATATTGTCTTAGTAGATTAGAAAAAAGAAGTTAATATCAAGCTTGAACTTTAGAGGGATAAGTTAGAGTTGAAGGGTTTTAAATTGAGCAGAACTAAAACTAAGTACTTATATTATAACTTTTCAGGTCAAAAGGTGGCTTTTGATATGGAAGTAAAGATTAGTTTAGAAGTTATACCACAAAAATAGTGTTTTAAATACCTAGGGTTTATCATCCATAGTAATGGAGAGATCGATGAAGATATAATCCACTATATCATATTAGGGTGGCTTAAATGGAGAAGTATATTAGGATTTTATGTGACAAAAAAGATACTACTCAAGTTCAATGGTAAATTCTATCGTTTAACGATTAGGTTGATCATGCTTTATGGGGAGGAATGTTGGCCCATCAAGCAAATGTATACTCATAAGCAAATGGTGGCGGAGATAAGAATGCTTCGTTGGATGTGTAATCTTATTGAAGAGATAAGGTTAAGAATGTATAGGTAAAAGACAAATTAAAGGTGGCTAGTATTATTGATAAATTAAGATAAACGAGGCTTAGGTAGTTCGAACATATTAAAGGGAGACACCCTAATGCTCTAGTGAGAAGATGTGAGAAAATAATACTTAGAGATTGTAAGAGAAAAAAAGGAAAGTCGAAAAAGAATTGGAGGAAGTGATTAAGAATGAAATGACTTTGTTGGAACTTACCGAAGACATGACCCGTAATAAGAAATTTTAGCGTACTAAGATATAAATAAAGGATCTCACTTAGAGAGGTCTTTCTCATTCTCTTAAGTTTTTTAAACATTTTTCTTTGAGTCTTTCATTTTGTAGTTAACTAGGTTTTCTGTTATTACGTAGTACTTTCCTCCTTGTTTTTTTAGCCTAATCAATTTCATAGTCTAATTTCTTTCTTGCAATGGCTGATTTAATTTATTTTTGTACTTATCTTTTCTTTGGTTGGTATATTTATTTACTTATTTTATTCTCAATCATTACCATACTTTATATTATGTATTGCATTTCATATTTTGATATTTTTATTTATACGTATTTATTTATATTTTGTACTATCATTATTTTGCATTACATGAGGATTTATCGTAAACAACCTCTATTCCTGGTAAGGGTGAGAGCTTGTTTTAATTAGATACAACCTAAGAAAAAATTAAAGTTAACAAAGCTTATTGTTAATATACAGTTAATAGTTTCAAAGAGAGGTACGAGAACAATATAATGATTGATTGTGCTGATTCGTGTCAAAGTTGAGATTGAACTAAAAAGTGGATTAGAAATCTATTAGTTAATTTTATCACTTTTGTACTATTTGATTTTATTTTCCTTCAATAATAGAAAAAAGAGGTAATTACTAATACTTGTAGTATCTAATTGATCTACACTCGGTATTCATAATCACAATATTATAGTTCAATAGGTGCACTTACCTTCTTGGTTGGTAATGAGAGATTTCAACTATTTTCTAAGCCAATCAAAAGTTGAAGGGAATGTTTGTGTCAGAAACCTAATGAATGAGCTAGCTAAATATGCTTCAGACATTAAGTTGACAGATCTGAAGTTTGAAGGCAACCTATTGACTTAGAGCAACTTTCAAAGAAATAACCTAGAGAGGGCTATCGTGAACTTAAGTTGGCTCTCCTTTTTCCCTAATTGTAAGGAAATCTTTGGCAATCTATACATTTCAGACCACTCATTTGTTTATATCTAGAATTTGGATTTAGATTTGACACTACTTTTCTTTTAGATTTAATAAATACTTTTCTTTATATGAAGGGTGGGTTTGAATAGGCTACAAAGAGGGGACTAGAAGTAAATGTTTAAGGTTCTCCTTCTTTTATTTATAATGAAAAGATTAAAAGAATCAAACAGAAACTCAAGCTACTAAACCTGTCCAGATACAAAAGGATTAATGCTTCAGTAAAGGACTCTTTTGTCAAACTCCAAAGAATACAACATTTGTTATAAAATGATCCATCTAATCTAGTTCTCCAAAACGAGGAGAAGGAAGCTTTAGTTACTCACATAAAGAAAGTGGAACTTTAATACTCCTTTTGAAGCAAAGGTCTAGAATTAAATGACTAACGGGTGGTGTATTTAAGCAAAAGAACCAGAATATGATCACTTCTCTACAATTGGAAGATGGTTAAGTAGTTACCCCTTAAGAAGATCTCTCAAAATTAGCCTTTAGTTACTTTAATTAATTTCTCTGATCCAATGATGATTCAACTTCTTCCACATCTCTTCCCTTACTAGAGATGATGTTGAATAGGTTATGTTTAATATTAAGAGTAACAAATTTCCAGGTCCTAATGGACTCAATGGGGTATTCTTTCAGAAATCACGGCATTTAATCAAAGATGTTTTTACAGATGTTGTCCTAAGCTTCTTCACAAGGAGTCACTTATTAAAGGAGTTTAATAAGATATTTATGTCTTATTCCAAAGATCCCCATCCCTTTTTCTTTGCTAGATTTCAGATCTATCATTTTTTTTAACTTCATTTACAAGGTCATTTTAAAACTTCTCTCACTAAAGTTGAAGAAAGCTAGAAAACCTCTAATAAATGAAGCTCACGTTGCTTATATTAAGGTAGGGATATTAGTGATAATGTACTCCATGCATAAGAGCTTTTTAAGAACTATAAAGGTAAGAAATCTCCTATGTCTTGTGCAATCAAGGTTAACTTTAAAAAAGCCTTTGGTTTTCTAAATCCGAGAAATAAATGCAATTTAGGCCTTTGGATTTCCAATTAGATTCTTAGGATGGATTTAACAGTGCCTCACATCCCCAACCTACAGTATATTAATGGAAGGGATGCTAACCCCTAATATTAAAGGCTAAAAGGTATCAGGTAGGGTGATCCCCTTTTTCCCTATCCTTTTGCTCCAGGTATGGAGATCCTTTCTAGACTCACCAAGCACTACATAAGCCTTTACCATGCATTTAAATATCATGAAAATGTAAAAGGATATGATTTCATAGATGACTTCTCTTCTTGAGGGTAGATGCTCATTCACTACAAGGCTCTAACTAATGCTTTGGAAATATTCAAGAATATATCTAGCCTAATTATAAACAAACATAAAATTTGCTTGAAATCACTCTTTAAAGCGTGCAAACAAAATATCATTTTGTGATAATGCTCATAGATAAGGAGTCTTTGTGGGTGAGATGGAAGCATTCACATTACAAGATGATTGTTTGGACCTATCAAGGTAGGGAAGAAATGGATCACCAATTATCTTTTCAGCTTCTTAAGATCATCCTCTGTTTTTTTTATCAATCGAGGCCTAGTTTTCATTGATCCTTTTTCTGTTTCCCATGACCATCAGATCCTTTCGGAGATTTAGTCTGTTTGAATCCTTTTTCATTCGAAGATGTAGATCTAAACTAAATGGGAAGTCTCTTGCATCTTTGGCTCGAATCACTGATTAGGTGCTCCTTACCTTGAAGAAAGCTCCAAGGACATAGGAGGTTTGAGAAACCAATGCCCAAGCCAAAGTACTTGGTTTAAGCTGATAACCATTAACTGCGAACTATATCTTGCGTGGGAGCCCTTCCATTAAAGAAAGCACCAGTAGGTGAAAGTGATTCGATAGACCAGCGAGGAGTCTTGTTGGAAGTCACGTAACATATGCTCCATCTTGATCTTAAAGTAAGATTCCTCATGAAAAATATAGAATATCTTCAAGCTTAGGAATCAAGTCTAGCCTTGGTTCAAAACTAAGACGTATGATGGTTCTAAAGCTTTATTTTGGTATGATAATTAGAGTCTAATAGGTCCATTAATGCGAAACATCTCCTTTTCTCATTTAAGGACAACAATTTATTATCAAACCACAATGAAATAGGTAATATAGGAGAATCAATTCATTCTAAAATATCCAAACAGAACCATACTACAAGATTTATTACATAGACTATTAAGCAATTCAATTATTGGAGATCAAACATATTGTGTTGCTAATCAACTAAGAGTCATCTCCAATAGATCATGTAAGGAAATGTTAAGAACTAAAGCTCTAAATGTGTCTTAGTATCTATTGGTCTAGTTTCCTCAAGCAATTCTTAGAACGACTTTTATACTATAGTTAGCTATTCTTGGTAAATTTTTAACAAAGATTAAAATGTTTGGGTGGCAGGTAGATGATAAGTGCTTCGTTTACTCCCTACTTCCTTAAACCCTAGTACATATCTACTTCTAGCGTCCATTTTTTGGATACTTATGAAATAGAGTACTTTTTTTTTTAAATTCTGGATTGGATAGTGTAGAGATAACGAAGGAACAAACAGAAACTAATCTCCTTTAACTATTCCTACTTCCTAGTATGTAATATAGAATGATTTTAAATTAAAATAAAAATTGAAAATAAAAAATATATTTAAGATATAACTATTAATTTATAATTAAAACTTGTAAATTTCTTACTTATTAATTATTTATTTCAATTAAATATGACCAACTCATTAACTTTTTTTAGAAAAATTATGTTGAGTATGGAGATTACAAAATACGTACAAGAGGTTTATAAACATGACTGACGGGTGACTATTCTATTAGCCTAAACTACCAACAGCTTCATCATTCCTGTTAAGCACCAAATGGGTTTATCGATTATTCATTCTAGTTAGTAGCTGAGAGGATTCGGATTTTGTTGTTATTAAATTTGAGGTAGACCATTTCGTCATCAAATTGAAACCTATAGCGGAATCAGGCAACCGACTAGAAGCTTGGTTAATACTCTTTCTATCTCAGATAGCGAGATAGGGAGACTGGGAAGATTTGGTGTGCATGGTTTGAATAAATGAGCAGAAATTGCAGGCAGATTGAACGAAAGATTCTTCATCTCCTTCACGGCGACAAAACACGAACCCAACTTCGTCAAATCCACGCCCATTTCCTCCGACATGGTCTTCACCAAGTCAATTCCATCCTTTCCCATTTTGTCTCCGTTTGTGGCTCTTTTAACCAAATGCCCTATGCAGCTCGTGTTTTCCGCCAAACGGAAAACCCCAATATTTACCTTTTCAATGCTATGATTAAAGGCTACTCTCTTTGTGGACCCTTTGAAGAGTCTTTCCATTTGTTTATCTCCATGAAGAATCGAGGCATTTCGGTTGATGAATACACGTTGCCGCCTTTGCTCAAGGCGAGTTCCAGTCTCTTTGATTTGACACTCGGCCAGTGTGTTCAAAAGGAAGTTATTGTTGGTGGGTTTGAGTGTTTTAGCTCGGTTCAGATTGGGCTGGTTGAGTTATATGCTGCGTGCGGTATGATGGAGGATGCAAAGGAAGTGTTTGACGAAATGCGTCACCGGGATGTTGTAGTTTGGAATTTGATGATTCATGGGTTCTGTAAGAGAGGGGATGTTGATTTGGGACTGCAATTTTTCAAACAGTTGGATGAACCAAGTGTTGTTTCGTGGAATATAGTGATTTCTTGCTTGGCGAAAACAGGGAGGGATGCTGAAGCTTTGGAATTTTTTCTTCAAATGAGGGAACAGGGTTTTGAGCCGGATAATGCTACGGTGGTTTCTGTTTTGCCTGTTTGTGCTCGTTCGGGAGCTGTTAATGTTGGGCGGTGGATTCACTCTCATGCTGAGTCAAGCAAGCTGCTCCAAAATGCTATATCTGCGGGCAATGGGCTGGTGGATTTTTACTGCAAATGTGGCAATCTGGAAAATGCTAGAACGTTGTTTGATGAGATGCCAAGGAAGAACGTGGTTACATGGAATGCAATGATATCCGGTCTCGCTTTTAATGGGAAAGCTGAACGTGGGGTTCAACTGTTCGAGGAGATGCTTAACAATGGCGTTAGACCTAGTGATGCAACATTTGTTGGAGTCTTATCGTGTTGTGCTCATGCAGGGTTGGTGGAAAAAGGATGGAGCATATTTAATTCAATGCAATTGAAATATCAAATTGAGCCAAAACCTGAGCACTATGGATGCATGGTTGATCTTCTCGGCCGCATGGGATGTGTGAGAAAGGCTTATGACTTGATAAGGAAAATGCCTGAGAGACCAAATGCTGCATTATGGGGTTCATTGCTAAGTGCAAGCCGTACTCATGGTGATGAAGAGCTCTCACAACTTGCTGTGAAAGAGCTCGTTGATCTTGAACCTTGGAATTCTGGTAATTACGTGTTGTTATCAAATATTCATGCAGAGAAAGGGAGATGGGACCAAGTTGAGAACATAAGAGTAACGATGAAGGAGAGGGGCATCAAGAAAGAATCAGGGCACAGTGCAATAGTATAAAAGTTAAATACACTGTCGTGTACTCGTAGTTTCTAGATTTGTGCAGCATTTGCAGTGGGATTAACCATATCAGAACATCCCTTTTGGATAAGTTCAAATTGCTGCTCCAGCGCAATTGGAGCTGAAATCAGATATACTTTCCTTACATCATTTCCTCGTGCTGTTATATGCTTAAATTAATTGACTCCATGAAGGTACTCCTATTTACTTCCTAGACTCTACAGTTAAGCTTTCGCAAGCGCTGCAATCAACATATAGCCATGCTGAATAACACTATGAACAACTGTGCCGATCCTAACTTATAGTGGTGATATTTTCATATCATCATAACCGTTAACTCTTAACTTCACAAACATGTCAACTACTGATCCTTATGTTTTAGAGAGAGAAAGAGAGAGCGATCACAACTAAATAATAGTAGCTTGTTATAGGATCTATTAAGAATCACAAAATGAAACAAACTCAAAATCCCATGTGGAAGAGTGCTAGTATTCTAATGAATACCCAAGTACCCATTTATTAGTTACTTATCACCATTATATTTTCTAGCAACAATCGTCATTAAAGCCAGCTGCAACCTCCATTTGCTCTTCTTTCTTGACAGAAGTAGCAGCAGGAACAACAAGAGAAGGAGCAACAGGGGCGGTAAAACTACTTCCGATGTCTTGCTTGACATGGACTTCTTCTTTCTTGACAGAAGTAGCAGCAGGAACAACAGGAGAAGGAGCAACAGGGGCAGTAAAACTACTTCCGGTGTCTTGCTTGACATGGACTTTCTCCTCCTTTGGCGCAACCAAAGTTTCCTCCTTAGCTACTGGCTTCTGTTTTGGGGTCACCACTTCGTTCTTTGTTGGTGGTGAAGCTACTCTGGTGGCATAGCTTCTTCCGCTACAGCAGCTGCCCTTCCTCTCCATCTTCAATTTGTTGTTTCTGTGTGTCTTACTGAATTTAGGACTCCCAAGTGCTAAGATAGTGCTCTGTTTGTTGTCGAAAAATTTGAAGCAACCCAAAACTTTATATAGAGAACAGTAAGACTTGTTGAACAACTTCTAAAGAAGAATCTTGTTCTCTGTTGGCATTGATTGGTCATCTATAACGAGGAGTCATCAGCTAGGAGGCCGCCTAATGTGTCTCAAAATTCGTGAAGGATAGGTTTAGAGAATGTCAAAATCCTTTCCATATGGGTAGAAATCACAGTTTTCTTTGAATGTGTTTAATCTTCCGAGATTATAAGAGAGACTTCTGCTTTTCATGTCATTTCCTGAAAGTGCGCTTTAACTACTCTCAATTGAATTAATAATTCTATCTTTACCTTGGGTTACCGACTGTGGCCAGTGATCACTTGTGACTCATGGGTTTAAGATCACATGCACGGAGATTTAGGTTCCTTATGTCTTTCATGGAGTTTTTGGTAAGTGCAGTATCACAAATACGATTAAATCTTAAGCGCTCACATTAGCGTGGAAAAGTAGAAGCAAAAATTCTGAAGATGGGGAGAAGGGTTTTTGTGTGGAAGACTTGTAACAAGACTTCATTTACTTTGAAAGTAAGGAAGCTAGAACTAATCCCCGACAAATACGATTTGAAGCTAAAATTTGTTAAAGTTCGAACTGTTCAGCTTTTGGAAAATGTTGCCTTATTGTAGAGAAACCATGTTCAGGTTCTTGCATCAAATAGGATCCGAAATTTTCTCCTAGGATAAGGAGTTCAAGTTTTGATTGTGTCAAATATTTATGCTCAAGAGCCTTCAGGTACTACTACCACTTGAGTAGTCCATTAAAAGTCTCTTCATAGCTTGTTCAGTACCATTCGAGTTGCTTATCTACAAGCAATTAGTGAAAATGGAGTCGCAGGATGAAAAAAGTACAGAAATTTTCAATACAACGGCAATATATATATGTAGCAGTCTCTTTAAACTGCAAAAGGATCATTACATGGGAATTTTTCCGTACAAACTAATCCTGCGGTGATATCTTACGAACTACTGCGTCTTGCAGTTTAGCATCAGAGATGTCAGATCGGGATCAACAAAAACATTCAATGATCAATGGAAATTTATGGAATACAAGTAGGTGGCGCGGCCTGATTGCACTACTTGTATATGCTGTATATCTTGCCACATCAAGTTTACCTAGAAAACTCAAAACACAGACGTCTCAAGTTGGGAACACATTTAAATTTTTACTACGGTTCTCTAGCAGATTAGGTATCTGCAGTCATGGTGTTGAAAGTTAATGAACTTTCTAGTATTGTGGAGAAGGACACAAAGTATAGAAATTTCTAGAATAGGCCTTGTGT
>JANIIA010000008.1:9316918-9333311 GCA_027478495.1 Erythroxylum alaternifolium | reverse complement strand
GAAATTCATGCATGGCATGACACAATTTATGCATGAAATGATCAATTAAACACTAAGAATAGAAGTCTTACCTATTATACTTCTCAAACCTTCAATCTTTCAAACTTCACCTATGCTCACTTCCTTTCACCCATTATTCACGTAGTCACCTTCATATGCATGACTATCACCTTCTTAAGGGTGTAAGCTTTGAGAAGCACCAAAGAAGAGCAAGTATGGTGTAAGAAGAGTGGGAGAAATAAGCAAAATTCAAAGAAGAATAGAAGAGAGACACCTTCGGATGGTGGAGAGCCGAAGGTGCTCTTTCAAAATGACACTTATCACTTGGTTTTGAAGAAGCTTCGTGAATGAAGCATTAAAAGAAGACCAATACTTTAGTTACAAGAGGCATGGGTGAAAAGAGTCGTGTAAGACTCAACAAAGGTGATATTAATACATTTATTAAGCTAGTGACACATGTCACATTTTCCTTGGCTTATATAATTTTCTTCTCAATTCCACTTCCATTTCTCTCCAATTTCCAATGGCTCAATCCCAAAAATTCTTAATTTCATATGACTAAATTTTCAGTGCCATTGGACAGTCATTTCTCTACCGGGAAACCTCTATTCTGTCACTTGACAATTTTTCGGGTCCGGAAACAGTTCCGAAAAATTCCCAGAAAATTTCTATAATTCTCTAAAAATCACAAAACCCTAATGATCCTCTCCAAATTCCAATTTTTCACTCACAAAACATATTTGCAAAATTCCCCATTTATTCACACTTATACCGGGAAAATTGTCATGAACGCATGTACAATAAATTTTTATGTGCACATATCACTGTTCACGAATGCATGAGCATGAGATGTGTTTTCCTAATTTCTCTGATTTACCTCACTTGGACCCGTTTCTCTGGTCCGACCCGTTCTATAGAAACGGGATGTTACATAGAGACAACTATTTCCAAAGAGTAACAAATTCCTACAGAAGTGGCAGTTCATTAGATAAAGGAAACTTCAGCTAATTGATAGCACTGATATCTTTTTTTGTATTTTAGTTGCAATATTAGTGGAGATGAAATTATAATCTTTCCTTCCTTATCTTGTACAATAGCTATATATGTATTAATAGATATATAGCTTTCTCAGGCTTGTAATTAGTATCGATGTGATAGAATCAATTCCAAAATAATAAAATCACCTCTTGCTGTAATTCTATTTTTTCCTCTTTACTTACCTGTGACTTAATTGGGTATATCAACGAATCTATCACTCCACCATCCAAACACCTTGAATCAGCTAATGACACTTCGTTTCCTTCGGCAGAATATCTAGAATGGCAAAAACATGACAAATTAATCTACTATTATTTCATCACAACATTACCTCTACCATCACTTCTCTTTCTTTCGGTTGTGGCACTTCTCAGAGTCTATGGAAAGCAATCGAGACCCATTTTTTACAACAAACTATAGTTTAAAAATCTCTCCTTCATTGTTGTCTTCACACCACCAGAAAGGGCAATTCAACCATCATAAATTATCTGACAACTTTTGCATCCACCGTCAAAGAATTGGCCACAATAGGTGACCCAGTCTCCTCCAATGACTTGGTTCTATTCACCATCAACTGGCTTCCTCCTAAATTTGAGTTATTCGTCACCGCTATGGAGAATCATAAATCACCTCCATCATTCTCTAAGCAGCGAACTAAACTATCGTTTCACGAACAACGCCTACTGTCCCTCTATTAAACTCCACCAGAAATGGCATTCGTGGTTTATCGAGGCACTCAACTCTCTCCTTACGGCGATGGCAGACGACCTAGCTTCTCCAACCATATGTGCAACCTAGGGAGCTTCAGGCCACAAGACCTAAATAGGTCCTCCTTTAATTCCAACTAGGTTGGGCATTCAAAAATCCTTCCAAACCTTGCCCATGCTAGCCTATTCAGCAACCCCCTCAGACTTAGTCTCACTAGCCCAACTTACCTCTCTAGTAAACTAGTCCTTATGGTCTGACCCGTATCCCAATTACACTTTCTGACCCAAATCTAATCCTTGATACCACAGTTACAGTTTCCATTTGTCGCTTGCGTTGCATGTAATCTAGAAATAATTTCCCCAATCCTCCCTCTGACCTAACATCACTTCAACCAATCTTTTCTGCATTAAACCTTACCCCTGCACCATCTTCTTCTACCTATTCCTCTATTGAAATCACTAAATGACTTCTTGATATTGGTGCTTCCTCTTATATGGCACCAAACACTAATATTCTTGACTCCATTCATTCATATCATAGTACTGATCAAGAAGTTATCGGTAATAATACTACTCTCATGATAAATTCCAAAGGTTCTGTTAGGAAAGATATATATTAGATGTTAGGAAATATCTATATTAGGAAAAGTATAGTCTCCTCTTTATTGTGTGATTTTCTCTTTATTTCTAAGATCTTTTCCTTATGTAATTGGTTCTATATAAAGGCTACGGGGGTTTTGAGTTATCAACAAGCCATCGGTTAACTATTCTCTTATTTTCTAATGGTATTATAGTAGAGTTGATTTCCAAACCTCAAAATCTTCTTTATTGTAAAACCCTCATATCTTCTAACCTATCCAAAAAACTTACCTCCACTTACCAAAACCAAATACATAGAAGCAACTAGGAGGTATTGGTGGCCACCACAGTACCGATAGTGTCGTCGAAAAATTACATGGCATCATGCGCCATCGTTTGATGACCATAGGCGATGCTAGTTTGATGGGTCAGCTCACCTCTTCGTCCTGAATGTAGTTTCGGTCTTGCTTTATGTCAAAACAAACCAAAACATAGGTATTTTAATAGTAGTAAAGTCTTTTATACAATTCAGAACATTGTCGGCAATGTTACTAGTGTCTGTTTGGCTATGAAATTCGTCAAATATACTTGGGAGATGTCAAATTCTAGTAGTAAATCATTGACAAGTTTTCCAACAATGGGTTCCTAAACCTTGCGAATCACTAAAGGATGTTTGAATGGTAATAACTATTCTTTCTAGTCTAAGAATGTAGAATTGTTCCTTAGAGGTCAGAGAAAGTTGTCCCATCTTACATATGATCCCCCAATTGATCAGAAAATACTAGAAAATTGACAAGCTGATGATGCATGATTTCTATATATTCTTTTCAATTATATGGAACTTAAAATCTTAGTTCTATTCTCTCATGTTAGCACTTTTAAGCAAGTTTGGGACTATGCTAAGCTTCTTTACTCCAGTAATATACTTCGCATGTATGATATTTCTGTTGAGTTATTTAAGTCCAAATATAAGGGAAGCTTGATTGAATATTTTGGGATAGTGAAACGTGCATTTGAGGAGTTGAAATTCTCTACTACCGATCACATATGATATTAATGAGATACAAATTCAAAAAGAGCAGTTGATGACTATAATGTTTTTTTGTTAGATTGAAACCCAAGTTTGTGCTTGTGCTAGCACAAATCTTGTAAGCAAAAGACTTTCCATCCTTAGTTGAACTATATTCTAGACTCTCTTTGATAGGTTAGCACTTGCAGTACAATCTGGTTCATAAGTCAAAGGAAGTCATGGGAGATGTCAAAGAGGATGCGATGGTCATCAAAGGAAGTCATGGGAGATGTCAAAGAGGATGCGATGGTCATGGTGGTAGACAGGGACGTGGCAGAGGCTCATGACTCCATTGCATATATTATGATAAAGGTGGACATGATGAAAAGTCTTATTAGGATAAATATACCCATTTGTGAGTTGTTTATATTACATCTCTTGAAGAACATTTTTCAGCTACAGCTTCACAATCATTTGTTACTCTATCTCAGAATGAGTATACTTAGTATTTGGTAGTCAGCTTGGCAGACATGGTTTTCCTCTATGGAATTTGTGGCTCATCAAGGTAACCTAACCTCCTATTATTCATTTATCCCTAGAAAACAATCATAGGTGATAGATTCTAGTGCCACTGATCATATTTCAGGTAAAATAACCAACTTTAACCATATCATTCCTTTACTTGCCTCTGATAATGATAAACTTACTATTGTTGATGGATTTACTGCCACCATTAAGGGTGTCGAATCCTCTCATCCTTGTTATTCTCTCACATTAACCTCTACGTTATTTATGCCAAGCTTTCCTTTTAATCTTATGTTTATGAACAAATTGACTAAACAACTACATTGTTCTGTATGTTTTTACCCTGAAAATGTCATTATCCAGGATTTGAAGACCTGGATGATGATTGGAGAAGGGTGTGAATAAAATGGAATTTACTATTTTGGCAAGTTGCAATCATCCATCGCATGCCCAGTGTCAGTCTCTCCCACTGATATCTATAGTTGATTGGGTCATCCATCATTAGAAAATCTCAAGAAAGTAGTGTCGAGGTTAGATTCTATTTATAGTTTAAATTGTGAGTCATATCAACATAAAAAAACATCATCGTACTTCATTTTTTGTTTGAGTCAATAAAATAGTTGAAAGGCCTGTTATGTTAATTTATACAAATATTTGGGGTCTAAGTTATGTCAAGTCTAAGTTGGGATTTCAGTATTTTATAATTTTTGTTGATGATTTCTCTCAAATAACTTGATTATATCTAATGAAAGATCATTCAAAATTATTCTCTATATTTTGTTCTTTTTGTACTGAAAATCAAAATCAGTTTAATACTCTAATCAATATTCTTCGTAATGTTAGTGATAAAGAATATTTCTTTAGGTCATTCGCCAGCTACTTGAAACAACAAGGTATTTAACATCAATCTTCCTACCCACACACTCCTTAACAAAATGGGGTAGCTGAGGGAAAAATCCAACATATTGTTGAAACATCTTATATCTTGTTAATCCATATGAATGTAACCAAAAGTTTCTGAGGAGATGTCGTACTCATTGCATGTTTTCTTATCAATCAGACTCCATTCTCAATTCTCTTTCCTTATCAGGGCCCTTTTCCTATTAATCCTTGGGTATTTAGTTATGTTTGTTTCTTCAGCCTAACAAAGATAAATTAGATCAAAAAGTTATAAAGTGCATTTTTCTTGGGTACTCTCATTTGTAAAAAGGGTATAAATGTTTCATCCCATTGTTGAATCGGTTTTTTATGTCTACTGATGTTACATTCTAATGCTCAATCTGTCTCTACTCACATTGATGACTGTCTACTAATTCCTTTTGTTCCTTCCCAAGCAACTCCCAATTATATTGCTCCTGACACTAATCCTACTCCTTTTGGAATGTTTATCTTATACTCAACGCACTAATCATAAAGTACGACCAAACGATTCATGCTCGTCACCATTTTCTTCTCTGCCTTGAGCTCCATCATATGATGATCTTGATTGGCTCATTGCTCTCCGTAAAGTAAGAAGGTCTTGTACATCTCACCGTATTTCAAAATTTGTTTCTTATAAATCATTATCATTGTTATATACTGCTTTTGTATCCAATTTGTCTTTTATACCTGTACCTAAGTCTTTTTCGAAAGCTTTGGATCATCCTAGATGGAAACATGCTATGAAAGAAGAGATGTTAGCTTTGCAAGCTAATAATACATAGGACTTAGTTAATCGTCCACATGGTCAGACATTTATGGGTTTTTATTGGGTGTTCAATGTTAAGGTCAATTCTAATGGCATGGTTAATCATTTAAAAGCTTACTTGGTAGCTAAGGGTTATACACAGGCATATGGTATGGATTATACTAAAACTTTTTCTCCTGTAGCCAAATTGACATCCGTTTATATTTTCATTCCATTAGTAGCCACCCATAATTGGCCTTTTCAGCAACTCGATGTAAAAAATTCTTTCCTTCATGGTGATATTTAGGAGTCTATTTTTATAAAGTGACCACCAGGTTTGTTACTCAGGGGGAGACTAATCCAGTGTATTGTGTACGGTATAAAACAATCCCCGAGAGCTTAGTTTGGGGGCTTTAGTATAATGGTTATAGAGTTTGGTATGTATCGATATGGTGTGGATCACTTTGTGTTTTATCATCACTTTGAGGCTTGCAAAATTCTTTTGATCATTTATATTGATGTTATTGTTATTACTAGAGATGATAAAGTAGGAATCTAGCCTTTAAAGTCATTCCTACAGACCAAATTTCAAACAAAGGATCTTGGTTTACAAAAATATTTTTTTGGGTATCGAGATAACAAGGTTGCAGATGGGGATTTGTCTATCTCAAATAAATAAGTCCTTGATCTTTTAGATGAAACAAGTTTTTTACGAACAAAGCTAATTAATAGCCTTATGGAACCAAATGAAAAACTTAATGATGATAAAAAGGATTGAAGACTTGTTGGTAAACTAAATTATTTGACTGTTACTCATCTAGATATCTCATTTACTACAAATGTAGTGATTCAGTTTATGGGTTCTCTGCAAACTAGTTATTGGGATGCAATTATTAGAATTTTGGAATATTTGAAAGGCTCTCTAGGGCAAAGTCTTATTTACCAAAATCATGGACACATTCAAATTCAAAGGTATATAGATGTAGATTAGGTAGGCTTTTATAACTGACAGTCTTCCTAAGGCTACTATGTATTCTTAGATGGAAACATAGTGTCATGGAAAAGTAAAAAGTAATAAGTTGTTGCACATTCTAGTGTTGAGTCTAAATAAAAGGCCATGGTGTATACTACATATAGGTTGATTTAGTTGAAACATCTTTTTGGAGAACTTGGTTTCAAGCACTTCATTCTAATGAAGTT
This sequence comes from Erythroxylum alaternifolium, assembly GCA_027478495.1. NCBI lineage: Eukaryota > Viridiplantae > Streptophyta > Magnoliopsida > Malpighiales > Erythroxylaceae > Erythroxylum > Erythroxylum alaternifolium. The sequence continues at coordinate 9,326,587 of JANIIA010000008.1, read as the reverse complement.
GATGTGTGATAATCAAGCAATCACTTATATTGTCTTGAACCTAGTCTTTAATGAGAGAACCAAATATATTAAGGTGGACTGTCACTTTGTTCATTAAAAGCTTCAAGAAGGATTTATTGAGACACCATATGTGTAACATCTCGTTCCTATAGTAAAGGTTGGAACCCTAAAATTTGCTACGTGTGAGATCGAAGAGAGATTAAGGAAATTACATTTCATGCTCATGCATAATGTTAGCATACACACATGTGAATTTGAATTTTTGAACACATTACAATGGCTATATATGCACTCATTTGACATTTTATGGGTATAATTGATATTTAATGTGATTATATTGGGAATTGTGAATTATATGTGTTATCAATTGAGTTGGAGTGGATAAGTAGTGAATTATAATTTTTGAGAAAATTTGGAAATTTTCTGGATTTAAGGATATTTTTGGACTAAAAAAATGCCAAGTGGCAGAACAATTGCTGAATAGTAGTAGAAATAAGAGTTAAATGGCAATGGAAATTTTTATAAATGATGTAGGGATTTATTAACAAGTCATTTCAAGTTCATCAAAATAATTTTGGAATCACCCAAAATCATTAAGATAACCAAAACTACACCTAGACACATAAAAATGACAAATTTGACATCTAAATTTTTTTTCAGAAATCTAATTTTGAGAAAATTCATTTTGGCATGCATAAGACATCAAAATAACACATTTTATCATAAAGTTTTTTTTAAGATTCTGGAATTGAAACATACACATACAAAATTATAAAAAAAAACAATTCCATCAATTTTAACAAAACCAACCAGATCTATTTATTGATTGAAAATTTAATTTTAAAAATTTCATAGGATTAACCACATTTTAAATATGTTTATATAATTTTTCCATAATCAAATTCCAAGAAAAATATGTTCAACCTCAATAATTTAGCCAATTAATATGATATGTTTTGTGGGAAATTAGTTTTCATACATGTTGTATAAAATTTGAAAATAAATATGTTAATCACATTAAAATCAATTTTCAATCACAAAAACCATCTACAAACATCTCATAAGTAGATAAGTGAAAGAAAATTGTGAAAAAAAAGTTTCATAATTTAATTTCAAATTTTCTAAGAACAGAACCTCAGTTGTCACAACCATGCAATCCTATTGCATATGTAATAGAAACTACATCTAATAGGCACAAGATGGCTTTGATACCACTGTTAGGTTTTGATCTTCCATCACATGCATCAAAAATAGAAAATAGCAGTAGAAATATAAAACAAAACCTAAAAATCCAAGAGCCTTCAAGTGCCATTAGATGTAACTTTAACAAAACATAAACTTAAGACGTATACCTTACAATCTCCTTCATTCTTCATTGTGTTCACCTCTTTGGGTTATTGTAAACTACAATGACCAAAGGAGGACATCTCTAATGATATCCATGTGAAGAGCAAAACTTGAAACCTCTTTGGAAGAATGGCTAGAACACACACAAAATGCTAGCTTTGATGTATTTTTTTAGAGAGTGTTTGTAAAGAGTGAGAGAAAATGATGAACACTCCACCAAAAATCTCTTGTTTTCACAAAAAACTTGCTTAAAAATTTATGTTTTCTACACCCTTTGGCCTTCCTGTAACCCCCAACATTGATGGAGAGTTAGTGGGAATTAAGTGGTTTTTAATCCCACTTAATTTAGCGTGAAACTTCCACCCCTTTTTTAAAGGGTAATTTTGTCATCTTGCTTATTAAAGGGTAATTTTGTCATCTTACCTAATAAGCAAAATTCTCATATGTCATATGATTCAAAATCAAATGATCCTAAACTTCCACACTTGTGTAGCTTAGTCATGCATCTCTTATATCTTGGATACCCATCCAAAACCATTTTACTCATTCTTCGCATCTTCAATATATGTGACCCATTAGGTTCCCAATTATTTTGGCCACTTGAATTAACATTTAATTCAAGCAATTCATGAATGGTATTTAATAACACATCATGACCCCCAATTGACTAGAAAGTTAGTGGTTTGACTATAAACCCTTCCATAGACACCGTTTCTGTGCAATTCATCCTTTCACCATCTATACCCCACTTGGTTCAGAGTATGGTTAAAGTGTTAACTCCCACTAGACTAACTACGTCTTATCTAGCCCAAGTGATGTTAGTTCTTATCCCTAAGGCTTATTACTTAATTGGATATGTCACTAAAGACTATCTTCATGACATTTCCACTTTAGCCAGAGATTCCCGAGTAAAGACCCTAATAAGAGGTCATAGATATCATGTCCATCTATTAGGAGTGGTGAATCCTTTATTGGCTACTCAATTACCTTCGAATACCTTAAGTTGTACCCAATCACCACCCTATAAGAAACCTCTAAAAGGAAACAAGGAATGGAATCAAATTACAGGTATAAGAAACCTATAAAAGGCAACAAGGAATGGAGTCAAATTACGGGATTAGTATCTAAGATATCCTTGAACACCTCAAGTCTAAGGATATTTACACCATTGCTATGATGAGACTATCATTGACACTACAATAGATTATCCATATAAATAAGTCTCAGCTTTGCATTCTTCTTGGAAAACAAATATTTAAGCACAGTGTGATTGGTAAATATGATCACTTTAGCCCAAAAGGTATGAACGAAACTTATCACATGCATACACTACTGTAAGTAATTTTTTCCATGATGGTGTAATTAAGTTGAGGTCCTTTAAGTGTCTTTCTTGCATAATAAATCACATGAAACTTTTTATCCTTTCTTTAACCCAGCAGGCTACCTATAGCTTAGTGGCTTGTATCCCACATAACCTCGAATGGGAGTGTCCAATCAGGTGGTGTTAAAATTGGTGATGATGTTAGTGCCTCCATTAATTGATTGAATGTAGATAAACATTTATTATAGAAAAGGAAGGGCACGTCCTTGACTAACAAGTTTGTCAAGGGTTGTGCAATCTGCAAGAAATCCTTAATAAAGCGACAGTAGAACCCAGCATGGCCTAAGAATGCTCGCACACCTTTGATATTGATTGGAGGTGGAAGTTTTTCTATAACCTCTGTATTCGTTCTGGCCATTTCAAATCTTTGGTACGAAATTTTGTGCCTAAGCACCATCCCCTCCTGTACCATCAAGTGGCACTTCTCCCAATTCAACACTAAATGTGATTTTTGACATCTTTGGAGTACTTTATCCAAATTGGTTAAACACTTCTCAAAAGAGTCTCCAAAGACAAAGAAATCATCCATGAATACTTCCATAATATCTTCAATCATGTCTGCAAAGATAAATGTCATACACCTTTAAAAAATAGCTAGGGCATTGCATAACCCGAATGACATCTATCTATATGCAAAGGTACCATAAGAACATGTGAATGTGGTATTTTCTTGATTTCGGGGTAGATGAATATCTTATTGTAGCCCCAATAACCATTTAAGAAGTAGTAGAATGAGTGACCTACCGCTCTCTCTATCATTTGATCTACAAATAATAGAGGTAAATAGTCCCTTTTTACTCACCTTGATGAGTTTGTGATAGTCTATACACACTCTCCATCATGTGACTATTCTTGTCGAAATTAATTCTCCATTTTCACTTTCCATTATGATCATTCCACCCTTCTTTGTTTCACATTGCACTAGGCTGACCCATTCGCTATCGGATATTAGGTATATGATACCTGCATTTAAAAGTTTTATTACTTCTTTTTTGACCACTTCCTTCATATGAGGATCTACTTTGATGTCCCCTTACAACTCTGCTTCCTTCTTAGGTTTATCCTATATATACACAAATTTAAGTTTATACCTTGAATGTTGGATATTTGCCATCTCATGGCCTTCATTCGCTTCCTAACAGTCTCAACTGCCCTACTTTCTTGTTCCCCATCTAACTAATTGGAAATGATGATGGGTAGAGTTTGACCTTTGCCTAAAAAGGTATATCAGAGATGTGTGGGTAAAGGTCTAAGCTTTAGGGTTGGTGGTTTCTCTGTGGATGGTGGTATGGGTGCTTCTGTTCACACTAATATTTCCTTATAAGTCTGAACAACCGACTCCCCCATTCTAACATCTCCTTCAAACTCAGCTTCTACTGATTTAACTTTTGTCAAGCAGCTTCTCACTTGTCGTTGTACACGTTCATCCATAATGTCAATCTTTATGCAAGCGTTGCTTTCCTTCAGATTCTTTAATGCTTATTCATATTAAACTCCACTTTGATCTTCATCAATTTAGAGGGTCAATTTACCTTCATGAACATTAATCAATGCTTTACTAGTGTTCATGAAAGGTCGTTTAAAAATTAATGGACAATTTTTATCTTCTTCAAAATCAAGAACAACAAAGTCCATAGGAATAATGAACTTGTCCACTTGTATCAAAACGTCTTCCATCACTCCAAACGATCTTTTAATAGTTAATTAGCTAGTTGAATCAGCATTACAGTTAGCTTGACCTCATCGAGCCCCAACATCTGGAATACAGACAAAGGCATAAGATTATTGCTTGTTCCTAAATCACATAAGTACTTTGCGAACTCAAATTCACCAACCACACAGGGTATTATGAAACTCCCTGGATCCTTTAGCTTGGAAGGCATTTGGTTGGTGACTATAGACTACAGTTTCCAGTTAAGGTCACTGTTTAGTTCTCTTCCTAAATACGCTTCTTCGATAATATGTTCTCAAAAAATTTAGCATACTTGGGCATATGTTCTAAAGCCTCAACAAACGAAATATTTATTTGTAAAGTCTTTAAATTCTCTACAAACTTTACAAATTATGCATCTAATTTGCTCTTATAGAGTCATTGGGGGGTATGGAATTTTCGGTGGATATAATGGAGAAGCAACATACAGATGGTATTCGCTCATGTCCACCTTTTTCACCTTTTCCTTGTCTTTCTTGACAAAGCGAGGTGCACTTTTTGGGTTCGTGGTTTGCTTAAGTTCCTTCCCACTTTGCAATGTAATTACTTGTATTTACTCCCTTGGTTTTTATTCAGCATTGCTTAGGAGGCTTCCTGCACTTCACTTAGACAATGCATTTGCCAATTGACTCATTTGAACCTCTAAATTATAGATGGAAGAAGCATGATTCTTTATTACTTGTTCAAATCGTCCTTCCAACCTCTTGTGAGCGTCATTCATGTTTCCAAGCTTGTCAAAAATTTTGTTTAACTAAGTATCCGTGGAATCGGGTTTTTCTTGTTAGAATCCAGGTGGCCTTTGAGGTTGAAATTGACCTCCTACATTGTTTGACCAGGAAAAGTTTAGGTGGTTCTTCCATCTTAGATTGTACATTTTTTAGTATGGGTTGTCCTCCCCTCCTCGACCAAACTGTGCTCCCATATAATTGAGCTACTGCAATTCTTTATTTTGCATCAAAAAGTAGTCAATGATATCATAATTTTCCTATCCACATAGCTCACATCTCTACTGAAGTGTTTTAACAGTAGTTGAAGAGCATGCCTTCATGTTATTCAGCTGTTAGGTTAAGTTGTTAATCTTAGCTTGCATCTCCATTATTGGGTCAAAAACTATGGCTCCCTTTTGCTCTCAGAGGGTTGTATGTTGTCTACTCCTATGCATCGTCTAAAGACAACTGTTACTTGTCATTTTCTCCAACAAATCCTCCGCTTCTTCAACCGTCTTCCTCATTAAAGACCCACTAGATGTTATATCTATGGTACCTCCTATGGATGGAGTGACTCTATTGTAGAAGGTTTGCAACAGGAATTCCTTTGGTAAGTTATAATGTAGGAAACTCTTCTGCAAATCCTTATACCACTCCCAAACCTTATAAATTGACTACGCACTACTTTGTTGGAAACTTGTGATTTCCTTTATCAATTTTGCAGTCTTTATGAGAGGGAAATACTTATCTAGGAATGCATGCACCAATTGCTCCCAAGTTATGACGTTTACAGGATTCAACGAATGATACCATGCCTTAGCTCTATCCTTTTGACGAAAGGGAAGAGCCTCATCCTAAAAATATTTTTCGACATTCCATGATATCTGAAGGTATCACATATTTCTAGGAAATTTACTCTATGTGCGTTGGGGTCTTCACTAGTCTAACCTTATAATTGCATATTTGTTTGCAGCATGTTCAATAAACTAGGCTTAATTTTAAATGAATATGCTTAAATCGGCGATCGAGTCATGGCTTTATTTGTAACGTGGAACTCCAGTCTCATTAAGTCCATAAGGGTTCGCAGCTGGTTTCCTTGATTTCCTCCTTGTTCAAAATTTTGGTGAAATTCTTCTCTTGTAGGTTCTTTAATTACTTCTTTTTGGCATCTGAACCGTTAAATTGCTTATTCCAAACAGGTTATGTCAAGTGCTAACTTTTTGGTGATCTAACTTAAACTTTGAGTAACTCTTATGTTCATGCAACTGTAATGACACAAAAGGGGCAAAATTTTCCTTAAACTAAAGGAATCCAAGTAATCCTAGCTAATTCCCTAGCAACGAAGCCAAAAACTTATTTAGAAAGTTTTAATCTTATAAAATCCTTAATGTTTCGCAAGTGTACAGGTCATACACGTAGTACTAGAGGTGTCAATCCCACAAGGAATTAGTCAAATCCTAAATTTGTATAAGGCCTAAAAGTGTAATTAAAATGAAATAAAAATGAGCAAAAAATTAAGCAATTGAATATTGATTGATTGAAAGTGAATTTGTAAAATTAACACAAAGAAATCAAAATTCAGAACAACCAAATAACAATTCAAAATTCACTCGAGGAAGTAAACTAATAATGAGGGAAGGGCATTTATCCTGTCATCTAATACTAACTTAGTCACCTTTGAGTTAATTCAGTATCGATCTTACACTTTCAAAGGGTAGATAACTCTCTCTTGAGTTATAATCATTAAACCCTAAATCATAATCCCTAATTGAATTATGGAATTTGCAATCTCTAAATTAACAAAAATCCCACAGATCTAATTAGATCTTAAGCACTCTAATAGATAATTGGATCCTTACACGAGATCTCTCTTCTTATAAATTACTGATTTGATTGTTTGTGTGATCTATTAGATTGTCTAACTGTCATTCACTAATCTAATCACTTTCTATCGGTTAATTATATTTGTGAATTGCATTGTGTTTTAGGCTTTAATTTGTTAAGTATTTAATGTTAATTTCAGTTTTTAGTGGGTAATTAGGTATTAATTGTGTTAGTTTATGTGTTTAGTTGTTTTTATGGGTTACTATAAGTATTTGAGCTTAAATGTTATATTTTTGAGGTACCTTGATGGGTTTGTTAGTGTTTTAGGGTAAACGGAAAATAACGGAGAAGTTTTGAAGAGTTTCGGGCCAAAAATACAGCCTATGATCATGGCAACAAAAAGAGGCGAGCTGAAAGGACCCTAGCCACGATCGTTCACATTGGGCCACGATCGTGATAGAGAGCTACGTGCCAGGCCACGATCGTGCACTTTAGGCCATGATCATGACAGAAACGTTTAGGCGCTGGCCACGATCGTGGCAGGTAGGGCCACGATCATAGCTTATGTCGGGCTAATACAAAAACTCAAATTTTGCATGATTTTTCAAACTGTTTCGACCCCAGATTAAACCTAGAGCTTCTAAGATATAAAAGGAACATTATAAGACAGAAAGAGAAGCCTTTTGACAAAGTTTTCACTTCAACAATTTCGAAACACTAGAGAGCTATTGAGTGATTTGAGGAAGGAGACAAAGGAAAAGAGATACGAAGACAAAGCTTGACGCGAAGTACTTCCCGGAATAGATGGTTTCCTATAGTCGCTGCCTCCGTGAGTTCGTTCTGACAGTATTTTTTATTTTTAATTCAATTTTATTGATGTATGAATTTGGGATATTTATTGAGAATAGTGTTGTTGAATGTTGATTCTTGTCTAAACTCAGCTTCGAGTTTTTTGATTCTTGAGAGTTATGAAATTTGATTCGTTGTGTTTTAATTGAGTTATTTTGTGATTCAATATTTGTTCATAATAATTCGACAACAAACTAAGAGGGTGAGCTGAGTGAATATCATCAATTTAGGCTAACGAGAGTTAGGTAAATTGATAAATAAGAATTGAATCAAACTAGTGTAATCGAGTAACGAGAGATTGAGCATAGGTTCCTGGTAGGTTAATGGACAACTTTAGAACTAATTTAGGTTTTGGGTCAATTGTGAATCGAGTGATCACAATTCCATAATTTAAATTAGGGATTATTAATTAGGGTTTAAAGTTTATAACTCGAGAGAGAGTAATCCACCCTAGGATCGTTTAAACCCAGTAACTTGATAATTGCATAATTGATTGGATTTGATAATTTCGAATTAAAATCCCCTTTCTCTCAACTGGTAGTTCCTAGGTTAATTTTGGATTGCCTGTGTGATTTGCTACTTGTTTATTATTTTCTAATTTTAATTCTCGTAATTAATTGTTTGATTGATTAATTTTCTACATTATTTGTTTATTTTAGATTATTGTTACTTAGTTCTGCCTTAGATTTTAGGATTAGCTTACCCCTCTTTGTGGGATCGATAACTTAGGTACTATACGAATGACCCGTGCAATTACGGTATTATCGAGGTTAAAATAGTAAAACTTAGCATACGTAAACCTGTGATCAAGTTTTTGGCGCCATTGGCGAGGAGGCAATTAGTTTAGTTCTTCAATTTAAGGCATTTTCCACTTCTTTTATTTCTTAAATTAGGTTTCAAAAAAAATTTGGAAAGAGTTTGGAGCGTAAAGTGGAGACACAGCATGATTTCTTAAAGTGAGAATGAGACATCTGAAGAGTTAAGTGCCAAGAAGTGGTAAAAAAAAATCATGAACGATGTATATCATAGGGAGCAAGGGACTCTTGCAGAATTCAATGAGCCCCAATTTGGTTGGGGTAATCATCATCCTATTGGATCGAAAACTTACACATGCAAGATTTGGCTAAAATGGTAGATTTTAAAACTTTTTTTTAGAAATTGAATTTCAGCGGAAGCAATATAACCAAATTAACATGTCAAGCCATACATGATACGGTATAAGGAAAATATTTAACATAAGAACAAGATGATAGAATTATACCGACTCCTTTGCTATAGCTTTAACTCCTCGCTGTGCTATCCTATCCTCGGCAATGTATCCTTTCCTAGGTAATGTATCCTCTTCTTGTTATTGTATCCTTAACCAATCTGATCTGCCATTTGTTCTTTTTAGATAACAAGATCCTTTAGTGAGAAAAGGAAGAAAACTTGAAGAGATTTTGCCTTAGAAAAGAAAGCTAAAGATGAGACACCTCTCATGCAAATTTGAGCTATCTCATGTAAGATAGGAGAGAGAGAGAGATAAAAATTCAACAATCCCTTGTATTCTTTCTCTCAATTTCGATTAAGCGTCAAAGAAAGAAGTGAAGTGCATCCAATGCATCACATCCTTCCTTAATCAATCATAAAGAAGCCAATAAATGAGTCTCTTCTCATTTGTTTTAAGATGGTTATATGAAAAGATCAATAACCTAAAATGATACATCTCATTTTCGATTTTGTGACGAAAGAAGGAAGAGGGTCCATTAACTGCACTTCTTTCTTCTTTAATCCAATGAATACTAAATGGTTACATGCTATCATTAAAAGACAACCATTAAACCATTTAATGATAAGGTTATAACTCCATT
>JANIIA010000008.1:9279130-9292522 GCA_027478495.1 Erythroxylum alaternifolium | reverse complement strand
TTAGAATCCTTTTCATATTAGGATAACAAGTAGCTCTATATAAAGCTCATGTTATGCTTTATTTTCAGAACAGATTTTCTTAATAAATTTTCAAGCTTTTATGCTACTTTGATTGTGTGAAACAATCTTTTCTTAGGTGTGATTCCTAAGAACCCTAGGTGTGAAACTTAGGTTATTTTCTTCTAGGTGTGATTCCTAGAAATCTACCCTTCAATTTCTATTATTAACCCACCGAAATATCCTAAACACCCAACCTGTAAGCTGTCCTACATCATAATGCCATTGTTATGCTGTGTGGAATTACTGTGGCAAGTTATTTCCATATTGAAATTGAATGGAAGAGTTTTGTTTATCCCAGTCATTTAGTGTTATAAAAAGAAATGGTAATTGAGAAGTCCTGATGTTATCCGCTGATCCATTTTGAAATTGGCCATAGTAAATTAAGAAAAAGAGAAATGCTGGCAGTGGACTTCGTAAAATTGTTGTTAGTTTTGTTAAAATCAAAGCTCCACTAAAGTAAAAGTTTGTTTAACAGTAATTTAGTGGGGCGGGGGATATTTGTATGTGTTAATGTTCTTGTTTTAGTCATCACATTTTACTTCAAATACAGGATGAGAGATACAAGGCTGTTAACCAGAGGGCAAAGCAGACATTGGAAGTTGTATGTTATTTCTCTCTATCTTCACTCAGTCACTATGGTGATATTGATGCTGACTTAGTATTTCTGCTATGAAGAGTGGGACAACTAGAATTGAAGTAGATGTTGATGGATCCTTATCGTATCCTCAAGCTCAAAGTAACAAATTAGACAATGGTAAATCTTTTCTTTATTCGGTGGTAATAATGGTTTTTGTTTTCAAGTATTACGACTGGTTCTCATGGCCAAAATATCTTGATGTGTTTATGATGGAGCCAATATTATGGATAAATGGCAGTTGATAAGCATTCCCGTCCAAAACCACTTAGTGTTGAAGAAGAAAAATTTATGCGAGTGTATTATGAATATAAGCTCAGGGAAGTATGCAGTGCCTTCTATTTTCCCCATAAAATTCAGGTGAGTTTATTTTTTCCAAGGTACAAGGTATTTTGATGAATATTGGGATACAGTAAGTGAAATAACTGGTGCGAAGTTTTACTGACATGTTCTTTAAAATGGTATATTTTGGTAGGCAACAGCTCTTATTTACTTCAAAAGGTTTTATCTTCAATGGTCTGTCATGGAACATGATCCAAAGCATGTAATGTATGACTTCTGCAGAACTCTTTAAGTACTCTATTTTCTGTTTTATGGCCTCATATTTGATTGGAAGAATAAATTAATAAGTCATTTGAAAATTGGCATGTTATGAGGTAGTATATGAGGTGCTTTTATGATTGGTTGCTACATGTCAAAAACCTTTAGGAGAGGTCGAACAAGATCATAATTGACTAACTGAATTCCCTTTGACACACAAGTGTGCTGGTTGGAAAAATGTGGTGAGTGCAGAAGCCTACCATAATTTAAAGCATAATATGATAGTAACGGTTCAAAGGTGCGATATCTTGGTTATGGACACCTTGTTAACTTGTCAAAGAACCATTAAATACAAAAGTTTAAGCTATTAAATGAGACCTATGATGGGATCACTAGTTGTTGTAGTCCTAATAATAACTTATTGTGATCATTCATGATGATTCTTTTGCACAGGTTAACTTGCATATATGCAGCTTGCAAGATAGAGGAGAACCATGTGTCAGCAGAGGAGCTGGGTAAGGGGATTTCTCAAGATCATCAAATGATTCTCAATTACGAGATGATTGTTCTTCAGGCATGGAAGTGACTTATGCAGTGCTTAGTTTCCCTTCTGCTTTTGGCTTCAGCTTGTCCTTTGCATTAACGTAATTCCTATGTTGCAGACTTTGGAATTTGATCTTATTGTCTACGCACCATATCGATCAGTTGAAGGTTTCATCATTGATATGGAGGTAAGTGGTAAATTCCTCTGTTTACTGCAATTTCTTGAACGTGCTGCTGTAATTTTTTCCAATTCCCTAACCCTCTTCCCCAACAAAGAATAGAGGACGCTGTCTTCTCTTCTCTTTTCTTATTGGTGTCTTTTTCTCACATGTAATAAAATCTGTAAGTGTTGACCAATTTATGGATTTACTGGCACTTATGCTTTATTTTGGTTATTTTAATATCTTGTTACTGACATTTAATCATATTCATTCAGGAATTCTGCCGTGCAAATGATTACCAAATCCAAATGCTGAAGGTAATTACTTGGTGTTCCCCTCCACCTTTTTAGGATTTGATAATATCATCTGCTCTAATTCCATATTGAACTTTGGTTCTGAAATATGATTGTGCACGTGATTTGTCTTTCTACAATGTAGGACATCATGGTTATGTTGATTTGTTTGTAGATTATGTTTATTGAAATACTATTTACTTTCTAATGGATCCATGCTTTGTAGGATTTACGAGAGACTGCAAGAGTGGAGGTTGATAAAATGATGTTTACTGACTTACCACTTCTATTCCCTCCAGCGCAGGTACTTCTATATTCTTCTTTTCTTTCCTCATCCAGTAATCTTGATTAAGTTAATCATCTTTATTGTGTTTCCATTTGCCTATTTTGGTAGCAGAAGTTGTTCAAAAAGAACCAGATATAACATATCGTTAAAGGACTATTTGGTTAAAATTATGTCTTTTACTTTTTGTTTTTGTTTTCTTCTTGCAATTCTAACCAAGCGTGGTTGAGGAAGTTCATAATGAATAAGAACCATAAAAAGTTGACTTTGATCTTGTTTTTGTATCACCTCATTATCAATTAGATAAAGTATTTAATTATTGTATACGAACTACTAATGACATTAAATAAATATTTTTAACGTATTTATTGGGAATAACTTTTAAACAACGTATGATTATTGTTAAAATGAATATTATGTTCAAAATAAAGATTTTGCTAGACTAAAATTATTTATAAGAATAAAACTATTTAAGAATTTAAATAATTTAACAATAAATATATTTTAAATATTGAAATATTATTTAAAATAAAAATTGATTTTAAAAGAGAATAATATGTAAATTTCTCTAGAAAATATGTTAATTTATTTATAGATTCTATTATTAAAATAAAAGTTTTAAAATTTATACTTTGGCATTTAATTTTTATTTTAAAATGATATAGAATAAAAAATGTAGAGTTTGTATTTAATATCCAGCATTAAGAAATGATAAATTTATCATTAATATTCAGTAATAATGCTCATATTAAATAATCATTAATGAAATACTTTATTTATTATTAAAATATCAAATTTAACAAAAAATTACTATAATCATTTAAAATGATTTATGAAAATTATAAATTTAAAATGTTTTATGAAAATTATAAATATTTTCATTGTAATAATTAATTTTTGCAAATAAATATTTCATAATAGATAGAAGAATTAATTACTTAGTTTCAATAAATGTAACTTATCATTAACTACTATATGATAACAAATGTACAACTATATTGATAATAACAATCAAACTAAGGTTGGCAAATTTGGGTCAGGCCTGAGTTGATTTGGTCTCGGTCAGGCTTGGGCTACATTTTAAGGGTTTTGGGCTGGGTCAGGATATAGATGGCTCGAGCTTGGCCTGGCTCTTTGTAATCCCTAAATAAAATAGAGCAAAATGAAAACAAAAACCAATAACAAGGAAATGCAAATGAAACCAAAGGGCTCCTAATCTATCAGTTGATGAACAAAATAAATCTTAGGCACAACAAATATTGTGGAAATTGCAAAGAGCTAAACCTTTCAAGCCAATTCAATGATCCTAGTTGAAAATATTCTTCTGTATGAATTTCTTAAGCAGTTAGATTTTCTTCTTCAACTTGAAACTACAAACTGATTTCAATTTAACCAAGTGAGTGAATGGTTCTCGCTTAAGGCTTTCCTAAATTCAATTTATGGCTACAGTATTTCCCTAGGAATGCTATGAGGATCTTCAAGATTAACATCAATAAAGGAAAACCATGTATCATAATTGATCTACAGAACTTGCATTGGGACTCTTTTATGATTCATTCACTCTCTGAATTAGCAGCATTATTAGTTTTTGCCAATGGCTTGCTACTCAATGTTGCTTTGGTGGGTTAAGTTTTTTATGTTGGTATGGTCTTTCATCTATATGTGTTACTTTCTGTTCCCTCATGTATTATGAATTTTTGCAGTTGGCATTATCTGCTTTACGAAGTGCAATTGAGGCGCATGGAGCGATTGACTTTGAAAGGTTAGAGTCCTAATATTTGGACTTTAAATAGAAAAAGTTAGCCTCTAAAACTGATTTGTTTCTAACTTGCATAATTCTTTGTAGATACCTCAAGAACGTCGTGTCTTATTGGGGTTCTATGCACACAGTGTCAGAGCTCACTGAATCATTAGTTGCCATAGATTCTTGGGTATGGATCTGCCAATTTAAACTCAGCTCGATTTTGATGCAAGCTTGTTCCATCTTTTCTTTCTAGAAGACTCTGAAGGCGCAGAAAGTCTACAGATAATAATCTGATAGTTCTCAATTACATAGCTGATTTCCTCTGGCTACTGATTCTGCACCAGGTAAAGAAATACAATTTTCCTACAGAAAAGGACATGAAGCACATCAACCGGAAGCTAAAGTCTTGCTGGGGACATGGATCATCTGACGAGTACTTCATTATGCTTGTGGATAAAAATGGGTTTTTATAGTTAAATGCTTTTCTGTTTTATCTTCATAACCTGACATTTTACTGATTGACAGCAGTAAGAAGCGAGAGAAGAAATCAAAACACAAGTCCCATAAGAGTTCAAGTGAAATGCAAAATGATCCGTCTCATATTTAGATGTACGCACTGCCTTCTTTAGTGGGGGTCAGGCGTAGTAATATTGGATAGCTTTCTTGGTGGTTTGCCTTCATTGTGTGTTACTCTTCTAGTGGGTGAGTATGGTGACAGACCTTTTTGCATTCTTCACCCTATGTCTCTACGACTGGCTGGTGGGTTGACGTAATTAGAGATATAGGAGCTCAAGTTTACTGCTGGTGATTATTGCGCTTTCATCTCAGGTTAATGAATCCTCCATCTTCTTGGGCTTCTATTTCCCTCTCAAAGTATGAGCCCCAGTTTAACCTGGGATGATGGAATTTGATTACCAAGACTTGCCCTTTGATGAATTGGAGTGTGCCAAAGCGAGGAGAAGCAAGTTACAAGTCACTAGTGTGGAGACATCTTTGTGAAATTGTCATTTAATAGTGCAAATGGATATCTGGGCATTTGTTGCTAAAAGTGCAGAACCTAAGCACTAGAGTTTGCAGATTTTTCAAAAAAAAAATCGGTCTTCTGTTAAGTTTATTAATTCTTTTATGCTGCTTTTAGTAGCGCTCTTGCCTGAATAGATAAGGGGGTTGTGCTTGTGATGACGTAACTTGGATTGTAAGAAAGCTACTTGTGGCTGAAACTAAGTTTTGGGGAAAGTCGAATCAAAAGTTTCCATTTTTCCTCATGTAATTTTTATTCGCTAAAGTTTTGGGCGTTTGGTTTTCTATATATATTTATATTTGGGCTTTTGATTATATATAGTGTATATATAATACGTATTCTTGAAAAGCATCACCGTCGTACACTTTAATGTCCCGAAAGACCACTCTAATTCCATTAGATCTTGTATTATCTCCTGGAAAGACAATGAGGGAATTCCATTAGATCTTGTATTATCTAATGGAAAGACAAGGAGGGAAGTGAAAAGGCTAGGCCACTAATGCATTGTATTTTTCTCTCCACGGTTTCTGAAAAAAAAAACGTATAAAGACGTGTGAACTAGATCTCAAACATTCTGTAAAATTGAAGCATTGATAACTCGTCTATAATTGTCTGATTGCCCATAGAATATTTCTACTTTTCAGGGGACTACTTGTAAATTGTCCACTTCTCAATCCAAAATCTTCTTGATCTTCTTATTTAATCATAAAAAATTATTAAATAATATTCCAATTAATATTTAAATTTTTAATTATTGTTAGATAACTTCAAGCTTTATTCCATAGGTAAGGATTGAGATTCTTTGTCTCGCAGCTTTTGACAACCATCAACTATTCGCATATTGATTTTTTTTTTATGAAAGGTAAAATATATTAACCCAAAAGTTTATGTACATGATTATTGGAGTATAACTCGACCAGAATCTAGAAAAAAAACATCAGTATCATCTAAACAATAAAAAGTATAAAAAATTAATCAGCTCATCAGGATAAAGCCTATGCAAGATCTTATAAATCACGCTCTTAATCTTATAAACGACATCAAAGCATGTAAAAGAGGTTGAGTCTAATTGAACAGTATTCCTTGTCTTCCACAATATGTAGATAGTACAAATAAATGCCAATCGTGCGATTTTGCTTCTTAAACGTGCTTCAGTGTAATCCTTTTTGATTAACTTGATTGCACTAGGCAGAGTGGACATAGCCCATGCCAATCTCAACCAGTCATGAATAGCATTTCAAACATCACTAAAGAAAGAACACATGAAAAACAAGTGATTAATAGTCTTCTGTTCAACACCACATAAGCAACAATTACGATCAATGTCAAGAAACATCAAGTTATCAATAGTTGGCAATTGGTTACGAAACCAAGCCAAGTGATAAAGGAGAACTTAGGAGGTATATAATTTTTCCAGATAAAAGGCATCCGGGGCCTTTTATGATGTTTGACCCGAAGCAGCTCATACATCTTCTCAAAAGAAAGGTCGTCATTTATACAAAGGTTTTGCAAACTACCCACCACCTTCCCACGTCCACCTAACTTGTCCACCAAAGTATCCCGAATCGAAGCTAACCTTTTCATCAAAGGTAAATCTCGAGTTAGAGGTTCACACTCCCAAACTGAATTCCTGCGTAAATACACTTCATGAATCCAACGCACCCACAGTGTATTAGCTTTGGAGTGAATGTTCCAAAGCACTTTTGATAGTAAAGTCAAATTCCAAAGCCAACAATTCTTCAATCCAAGACCTCCCTCATCTCTTGGTACACAGATGTCATCCCAAGTCACCTTAAAGTGCGTACCACCCTACAAGAACAACCTGCACATGGAGGTTATTCTATTGAGAATAGACATTGGAATGGGGAACGCCTGAAGTCAGAAAGACTGCATACCCTGGACCACTGATCGAATCAATTCAAGTTAGCCAACATATGATAACGTTTTCACATTCCAATTATTTATATAAGCCTTAATGGACTCAATCAAAGGAGAAAATTGAGCCACCGAGACTTTCAGAGGGGCCAAAGGAACACTTAGATACCGAACAGGAAACTCCCCCACAGAAAAATCCAACTCCACAATATCATCCCTATCTCGACCAAAAACGTCATATAAATATAAGTTAGACTTAGAGGGGCCCACCTTCAACCCTGACACGTTCCAAATCATGCAAGGCATCAACCATAATTTTAATAGAGATAACATCTCCTTTGGAGAACAACATCAAATCATCTACAAAAGCAATGTGGGAGTGTCAAGTTTGGCACACTTTGGGTGGTAATTAAAATGAGTATTTGTGTTTCTCAATTTAAGTAACCGCGAGAAGTATTCCAAACAAAGAATAAACAAAGTAGGGGACACAGGATCGCCTTGTCTCAAGCTTTGTCGTCCTCGAAACAAACCATGCAAAGCACCATTCACCGATATTGGTAACACACTCTATGATCCTTTCAACAAACCTAGAGGGAAAGCCCAAACTCGTCAGCACATCCTCTAAAAGTTCCCAAGATACAGTATCATAAGCTTTATTGATGTCAAGCTTAATCATGCATCTTGGGGAAATCCATTTCCTACAGCATCCTCTGACTAACTCCTGCGCCAAGAACACATTATTCATCATATGCCTTCCAGATAGAAAAGCAACCAAAGTTGGATCCATAATACTGCCTACAACAAATGCCATAACTTCGTTAAGATCTTAGTAATCACCTTATACACCACATTTGTGCAAGCAATCGAACAAAAATCCTTCACTGTTGGAGCATCCTCTGTTTTAGGAATTAAAGTAATAATGGTATGATTCAATTGCTTCAAAATTTGACCATTCTTAAAAACTTCCCTCACAGCTGAAACTAAATTGGCCCAATAGTGCTCTATTGCCTCCTAAAGAACGCAGAAGTGAATCCATCCTGGCCCAGAGCCTTATCATCTCCAATATCAAACATTGCCCTGTTAATCTCCTCATCTAACACTAGGGCAATCAATGCATCACAATACTCCATAGTCATAGTCGGTCCCTGTCTAAGCACATCTATGTCTAGTCGGTTCGAAGGGGATGATGTCCCAAACAACTCTCTGTAGAAGTCCACAAAGCACCCTGCAACTTCATCCAACGAATTAGTTAAGGTACCATCCTCCTTGATGAGATGTGAAATGGCATTTTTCATACCCTTCTTCTTAACAACTGCATGGAAATACCGAGTGCACCTATCTATCTCCATGATGTGTGTACACTAGGCTTTCTGTTGGTAGAAGTGTCTTTCAGTTTCCAACAGAAAACTAGCCTCTTTCTGCCTAGTATTCACCAAGTACTTCAGAGCCATGTCATCAGGATTATTAAGAGAAGCCTTATAAGCAAGTTTAAAGCTCCCTTTAGCAGCCTTAGCACTTGAAGAAATGTGCCCATATGCCTCAGAGTTCAGTGTCTTTTGTGGGTTCTTTAATGATCTCAACTTCGAGCACAGAGCAAACTGAGCATACCCATCCACCACCTGATCCCAGCAATTTGCCACAATGCCCTAAAATTGAGGATGATTAAGCCATATATTGAAGATTTTAAATGACTTATTACCTTTAGTATTCGGCTGAGTGAAGTCCGCCACAATCGGACAATCATGTCCAAGAAGTGTGCCGTACATGAAAGCCCCAAAGTCCCCCACGCCTGATTGATAAGAACTCTATCAAGTTTAGCCCATAGGTTGTTTTTATGCCAAGTAAAGAATTCCCCTCAAAATGGTGCATCTTCTAGTCCAAGTGATATCCTGAAGTCCAGTAAGTCTTTTAGCAAGTAGGCCGATGATAGGCGACATCCTATCCTCTCTCTTGCTGAGCAGACATAGTTAAAATCACCCACGAGCACCCACGGTAAAGGAACATCCGACCCCAACCTCATCAAAGATTGCCAAAGCTCCCTCCTCTTGGGAACACTATACAACTTATATACAAAGGAAATAAAAAATACATTCTGTGTAATCTTGCACCGAACCTGAGAATGAATGTATTGTTCACCCACATCCATTATATCACATATAAAGAAAATAGGATTCCATATAAGACACATCTGACCACTCTCCATAACTCCAAAATTATGAGAATAACCCTACCCCTGAAATCTATTCCTCATCATCACATCCATGCCAGCAATAGATAATTTAGTTTTAACAAAACAAGCAAACTTATAATCATGTTGTCATAGGAGATTGACAACACAGTGTTGTCTCGAGGCCTTATTCAAGCCCTAGACATTCCAGCACAGTAACTTCATTTATCACCCTTGGAGGTTCGATCACCACTTGGCCTCCTTGCTCCATCTCTATTGCGATTACCCAAGGTATTATCTCTAATAACAAGAGCCTAGTCACGCACAATGGTACCGCCATACCTTGTTCGCTGCATCAAAAAAGTATTGGCAGGCATCATTGTATCCTTACCCTTGTTAACGAACCTATATATGGGGGCACCTTTTGCCATGTCCATCTCGATTCTTACTAGGGGCTATCCGTGGCATAGTCATCTGTGGGGCACCTCCACCAGTGGGTTCATCTAAGGTCATGGGTATAACAAGAGGGGTGATACCCTTATCTGTAACCTGTCCACTCATCCTAGCGCCGCATACATCTTCCTTATCCATAGCTTGTCCACTTATCTTAGCCCTGCTTACACCCTTAGATAAACCCTTTATAACTCGTGATTGCTTACTCGGCCCTACATCCGCGCCTTCAATTGGTTGTGACATAGGGCCCTAGACCCTCACTAGCAGTCTCTTTTTCTCTAGCAGCTACCCTTTGGAGAATCACCATACCTCCATAATCCACCACATCTGTCTTTTATGTCTTACACTTCTTTACAAATTTATACTCAAAGGGGTTATGTCCAAACTTCTTATAAAATTAATAGTAATTGGGGAACGTCTGATAGGTCACCCGTTGTGAATATCAAATATCTCCTGGCATTTTAACACCAAAGCTTGCCATAGGCTTATTTGAGATATCAACTTCAATCAAAATCCTAGCGAACCCTATTCTGGATTTTGTGCTTATTATATTATTTGTAAATATAGGTTTGCCCACATGTGATCCCAATTTGGACAACCCCCTATCATTCCATAATTCTAATAGGACATTTAGGAATTGCACCCAAATAGGTACCTCCATGAATTCCTTGTAATCAAAAGAAAATCTATGAGGTAGCTGTTTAAGTAATAAAGTTTTCCCAAATAGCATATACAATCCTCCTGCTGGTACTGTGGTTCAATCTTCTTCCGTGACAAATTGAAAAATTACCCACCCTTAATCATCTGGTAGGATTTTGCACTTGACACCCCATTTGTCAATCAATCCTTCGAGTGTTTTCAATCCTGGGAATCGTCCCATAAAGCAACCCACAAGACAAAAATCCCATTCTTTTTCTATGGGCACCAGATCCTCTTCCCCCGTAGTAACCTCATCATCTACCTCCAAAAACTCCAATTGCAACCTTGCTTCAATTCCTAATTATTGCAGAATAAGCCCATAAACGATGGCTTCATTTGAGTCTCATTCTTATTTGAACAAATAGCGGTGGTTTTCGGTTTAAGCAATTTATCAAACGCCTTAATAGCATTATCTTCCTTCTCCGTGCATTCCTCTGAATCTGTAGAATTAGTGTCATCATCCTCCAATTCAAGGTTTCGATAATCCTCAGCATCAAAGGGTGACAAAATTGCATCCCCATTGGACTTATCCGAACCACCTGCAAACTTTGCCCCATCAGCTATGGTGATAGCTGTAGTACTAGAACCCGCATTAGTAGTAATATCTGAGTTCCTTTCTTACATAACCACCTTCCTTAGATCTGCCCTAGTCCGTCCAACCCCAATGTCTGTCAGCGTACCAAAATCATCAAGGGCCTGCACATTAACTAATGGATCCTTCGATAATTGGCCATGTAACCTAGCCCCTTTCATGCCATCAACCATACCGTCATTCATTGTAACCACTCAATCTGACCCTACAACCTGCAACCCAAGCATATAGTCAGTCGTAATATCATGCCCTTTAGGTGGGGTTTTCCTTCGTTTGCCCATACCTAGGCACGCCTAGGGAGCCAAACAATCCCCACACCAATAACAAGAACCGATTAAAACCTATAAGCAATCAAGAATAAAACGATGGAAGAGGATGAAATCTGCAAAGAAAGATCAACGTGATGCATGTGACGTCTAGGAGAGAAAAGAAAATTTTCAACTAGGGTGAGAGAGCTCACGTCCGCACTTAAGTTTGTTTATTCAAATTTTGATCTTTAGGAGAAGTGAAAGCTTCTTTTAGCCTCGACAGTATCTTTGGGAATGTAAGGACCTACTGCATGGTAGGTATTCTCCATCTTTTCACCTACCTTGTATTATGTTTTACATGTGTTCTTACTTAGTTGAATATAAACTCAATCATTCGTTGCGCTTCTCCCAAATTCTCTTTTATTTGTCGTAGATACTCAAAATTTTCATGTTTACTATTAATACCTCCCTGATCCACTCTGTTAGTCTGGTAGCTAGGGCATGTTTGTGCATTTCAATTCACCTATGAATCATGTGGTTCCTTTCTCTCCATAACATGTAAATGCAACATAGGAAAGCAATTTAAATTATGCCTCCATTCAGATCCTTTTTTGTATCCATTTTACTCGCCCATTTTACAATCCTAGTCCGTTTTATATTAGCATAGTGGTATTACAACCTGTGTTGAATTCTGGACCATACTGTATTTGAGTAGTGACATTTGAAGAAAAGATGCTCCACTGATTCAGTTTCTAGTCCACATAGTACACAGAAAAGGCTTGAGTTGGAGAGATACATATCTTTGGTCCATAGCCTACCTAAGATAGCCAACCAATATATAACTGACGCTTTAGGCACCAGTGAGCTACTCCATAATAAATTGGCCCATTCAACTTTAAGATGTTTGTCTCAAATTTCTTTCAAATACGAGGCATTAGTAAATTTACCTTAAGGATGTAGCGGCTACACTAGTTAATCTAGTTCTTCTGAGTTAGGGGTATAATTAGGAAGATTTTATTTTAAGAAAATCATTCTTCTCTAGATACAGACCTAACTTTGGTTCAATACAATAGCTTCAACTTTGGAGGTGAGGTTGTATCTATTCCTCAAGGAGTATAGCTCCCTACTTTGGTTTAGGGGGGGTGATTGGGCACTAATTGTCAAACCATAACCAAGTTAGTTGTCAACTTCCCACATGCATCCTTATTTGAGGCCTCATCAGTAGCAATTCTTTTAAATTTTAAGAATACTCAATCCTATCATTTAGCTTCCAAAAAATTTCATTTACTAGGTAATGTGAATGAATCCATTTTACCAAAGTTGCTTCTTTATCATACATTATTATATCCATTTAGCCATAAGCATTTTGTTCCTGGTTTTTAATGATACCAAACCAAGGCCACCTTTTTCATTAGGAATACATACTTTGTCTCATCTTACTTTTTCCCCAAATGTTTTGTCAACCCCTTTAGACTATAAAAAATCTTTTAGAATTTTCTCTAAATATTTAATGATCTTTTCAAGAAGTACTAAACGAGAGCCTCGATGTGTAGATTGCCAAGAACACTCTTTATCAGTTGTGTCTGACCTGTAAAGGATATGAACCTATTTTTCCAAACAGATATTCTTGTTCTAGTTCTCTCTATAATTCCCATACAATCTCTAGTTTTGGGTTTTTTAGGATACATGGATAGTCCTAAATAGATAAGAGGAAGTTATTGAATCTTTATTTTAGATTTTTTTTGTATTGTTAGGTCTCCATTACCTCTAATTGAAAGCATTAAATTGCTCTTTTCAAAGTTGATTCTCAATCCAGACATCCTTGAAACACATCTAGCAAGTTTAAGATGAGTCTAGGGCATTTCCCACATAAAAAGAGCAAGTCATCTGCGTAGGTTAGGCAAAAAAGTTTAGGTTCCTTGCATTTATGATGGTATTTGAACATATGTGAATTGTCTATGTAACATCCCGTTTCCATATATCGGGTCGGACCAGGGAAACAGGTATACGAGAAGACCAATAAGAGAAATTAGAACAACACATCTCATGCTCATGCATTTGTGAACAGTGATATGTGCA
>JANIIA010000008.1:9266807-9279030 GCA_027478495.1 Erythroxylum alaternifolium | reverse complement strand
ATCAAAGCTTAGATTCAACTTGGAAACAACTTCTTAGACTCCAACAACTGCGTTCCTGTTATTCCTAAGCCTTACCTTGCCATTTCTAAGCTAAAGAAAGCGAGAGAGAGAAAGACAGAGGTAAGAGTTGATCATGCTAATATTTATACACATTTATAATATATATATACACAACTCTATAATCACATTACCCAGATCTTATAGAGTCCCAAAACCCAACCAAAAAAATTGAAGAAGAAAGAAAGAAAGGAAGAAACTTATTAGTATTCCTTTTTGGTTTCGGCTATTTCCATGGTGAGCTGGGATTAGTTTGTGGAGAGATGGAAGCAAGAGTAACCAGATCAAAGAAAAAAAGGTGACTTCTAAGAGAGATTCAAGCAAAGATGGATGCTGATTACTTGCTGACAAAAAAAAAAAGAAGTAGAGAGTGAAGGAGAAAACTTGGGCCCAATAGTCGCACGGAAAATACAGAGTAATCACTCCCATTCCTCTGGATCACGAGAGGAATGAAGGAATACCTGATAATGAGTAATGAAAATGGTTACTCTGTAATTAATGATAGTTATTTACCAAATACTACTTTTCATTCCATACCCATTCCTCTATCCTCATACCCACTAAACAAGCACACCCTTAGTTCCTTAATGAGCCTGTCTCTTTGCTCAAATCTTACAGGGTTCTCTGCTTGCAATTGCTTATGATACATGATTTCTGGTTTGATAGATCCATTGTCAATGAATACTTTGGCTGTATGATTTCTGTTGTTCTTCCGTTTATATGCTTGATTTCTGTTCTGATTAGGAATTACAAAGCTGTGCCTAGAAGTTCACGGAAAGCAACAGAAGGAACTGAAGTTAACTCGTGATCCACGTGAATCAATGCATTTTAGGTCAAAATAAAGAAAAAACGTTGATGCTTGTGCTTATCCGGTTTAGGAATTAGCATTTGATAAAAAACATGATTGTTTGAAAGTTGACATCAGGTTTTTTTGTATCCATCTTACAGAACTGTGATAAACGAACCATACTCAATCAAACTTTGAGAGTCTACGTCGTCTTGTCAAATTAGCACTTGAATTTGTGTTTTCTTCTAAATCAAGAACAGCCATCAACATTTGCAGGGCAGGCTGATTCATGGCCCAACTCAATATTATCATTGATCAAGTAGGTCAAATTTTTTGACTAAACATTGTTATCTTTTAGTTTACGGTCAGCTCATGTCCAATATTTTGTCTTCTGAACAGTTTCACCTCCAATATAACTTTGTTTTGTGTTTTATTTCTCAAACGAAGTTGCTAATTCAGAAGACAATGTGAGTGTTAAGCAAAAATGGGCAGTAGGCTTTTAAAATCTAATTGAACTTGGATGAATTTCTATGTTTGTGCTATATTGCACATATTTTTAATTTTTTTCATTTCCTTTCTAACTTTCTTTTGTCTTCTAAACTGACCGTATTAATTTTATGTGCTGCAGAAATAGAGATCAGTTCCATCTAGACCATAACTTTTCTTGGTGTTCAACAACTCTCTTAAAGTATTTTGATTTACTGTTTTCTTATTGTATTAACTTAAAGTTCATAATATTCTATTCAGTTGATTGAGCTCCTATAGAAATGAGAATAATGTTTTGGAAACTAGATTTACAAATTTTATTGCATTCAATCGTGAGGAACTGACCCAATTATTTACAGAATCCAAATTAGTAAGTTGGGTTGGTATTTTTTTATTTTTCAAAATGTTGCATATCATTCTAATGAACAAACCTTGCTAAAACTAGTGTGTAATTGGAAAGTATTTAAGTGTGACTCCTAAAACTTTTTGGGCATCATTTCCTTATGCCCAAACGAGGTTATGGACACCCTGTTCACCCCGGTGGCATGTTGTACCCATTGAACTCTGTTTCAAACGTTTGAAACAAGTGATTGACTTCGGTTTCTTAGTATTGAATGTGATAGAACTTTTGGCACACACATGTTGTTACCGAACTTATTTCTATCTGCATGCATTATTCTCATGTCTGCATGGCTTGAAGACTTTTCAATTGCTATTCTTTTAGTTGACTCGTTCAACAAGGATCACATGTATTTTGAGGTGGAAAGATAGTTTAAGAAGATCAATGCAATCCTTGAAATGTGTTTTGTGGTTTGCTTCAATATGATGGTGCTACATTCAGCTCGTGCCAAATTGCTGCATATTGCATAGACAACCTATGATCCTATTGCTTACTTTCCTGGAAAATTGGTGCAACGAATGTGGTCCAATGCAATTCAGTTCAATTAATTCTGATTCACTGTTCCCAATGTGTGACCAAATGCTCACCAGGAAGCAATAGAGTGCAAACAGTTCATGAACTCGATGCCACAATTTCATGGTAGGAGCCCGTGGGAGCAGCATTGGTTGAGAGAAAATATTCAACCAAGAAGATCACAGCTGGTATCGCATTGATATAGATGATTGCAGAATGCATTCATTATACCAAGAAAAACATCCTGTTATATGGGATTCACCATAAGAATTGGTTTGAATGGTTTGAGGTATCAGCTTTTGTCTCTTGTACTGTCTCAAATTTTGTATCTATTTCATAGTTAGAACTGGGAAACAAAATTAAGTGGGACTTCTCTTATATCTCCTTTTTGTATCAAGAACACACTTTCAGATTTCATGTTTCTTAGAAATAGGTGATAGTTGTGTAGTGGTCCCCTCAGAAAACCCTTGGTTGTATGACGAAACCCTTACCATGTTTCTCCTCTTATTTGTTGTATACGGTTCTAATCCATTTGCATATAATTAAAAAAAAAAAAGCATGCCCGAGAGTTCATTGGATTTTCACGAGAACTCATGTTATGTAAAGCCACAAGAAAGTGGTCCCCAAGTTTAGGGTTGTGCAAACCCTAAAGCTAGTAATTGATAGCCCATAAACATATGTAGGGAACTTACACCTCTATGAATAAGGGTCTGAACTTACACGATAGGTTAACAACGTTTAGGAATTTTCATTCAGATGAGTTTTCTGAATGTTAGGATAAAGGAAGAAACTGTCGCCCATTAAAGGAAATGCTTCAGACATAATTTATCTGAGTGAAGATGGGATTTGAACTCTGTTACTGTTTTGTCCTTATAGGGTGGGTAGGGAAACAATGCTCAAAAAATAGGTCTGGACAACTTTACAAGTGATCTAAATAAACTGAGTTATCTAATGTCAACTTTGGCACAATCCCACTCACTAACATAGAAAAAAGTCGTCCTCAACCGTTTACCATATTTCCGCAGCATGACAAACATCAGAAAATCACATAACTGCAGTATTTATGAGGAATGGAGTGTACCAGTTTTATTGGCAGCAGCATATTGTCGAAAACATAAAAGGAAGCGAAAAAGTAGTGTTCAAAATGAAACTAGTAGACGAATTATGAGTTACAAGAATCGGGGAGAAGGTCTTTGTTAACTGAACTTCAAGTGCATTTGGACCTCTTATATTTAAATCTACCATATGAGCGCATAGATATTACTTGCAAACAACAGACTGATAAGTTTTCATGTGCATTACAAGCAATGTCACCAACTCTCACCATTTTTCACTTGAACATTAAAGGGAAAGAAGTATACTACAAGAAGCTAGGTGAGCAGCCAAGCTTCGAGTGGACATTGAAACACAACCTAAGAGCATCTAGTAGCGGAGTCAATGAAAAGGCTTAGCAAACTTGTCTGAGATACAATGCTCCTACGGAGATAACTATTTGTATCTTATTGAAACCCTGGTTCTCTCGTCAAGCTCTTCTTTTTCTTCTTTTTTTTCACCTTCTTAAAGGTATGCTAAAGCATAGTAGGTACGCGCAGTGCTGTTCAGGAGGCCTCAGCGAGAGAGCTATTACCCTTGTCAAGAACCCTAAACTCTAGCAGACTGGAAGTGCCAATTTGGCAGTCTGGTTCGGTATTTTTATGGTTCGATTCTTCATCTTTTTTTCCAGAAGCACTGTCTATATTTTCGTTAGCTCTCTGCCTTTCAGCTCCTCTAAACTTGTGTAAATACCTTTGAATAGCGTCAGCATAGCCATCAAATCCTAGAGAACTGAGAGCCCAACAGATGTCATCTCCGTTCACTGTCTTCCTATTCTCTTTGTGACACTTGTCAGCTGCCTCACTTGTCACAAAACCTATAAATTCTGTTGCACAGTCTTGCATTGTTTCTTTGGCTTCTTTGGAAATCTTGGCTGTTGGTGGCAGAACTTGCTTCATAATTCGACCCACATTTGCAACAGGCAACAATCGATCCTGTTCATCACCCATTTTTCACTTCGAGACAAACTTTTGACCTATGGTCCTTTATCTGAGACTTCCTTCTAAACAAGGGTGTCTATATAGATAGAAAAATAATCAGACATATAATGCAAAACCTTATGTTAATTAGTTCAAAAGATCGAAGAGGTCACTGTCCTTCCCATTACTAATTAACCAATGTAAACTCCAGTGTTATTTAATCATAATTTCAAAAGAAGAATCCCTACTTTT
Source organism: Erythroxylum alaternifolium (assembly GCA_027478495.1). Taxonomy (NCBI): domain Eukaryota; kingdom Viridiplantae; phylum Streptophyta; class Magnoliopsida; order Malpighiales; family Erythroxylaceae; genus Erythroxylum; species Erythroxylum alaternifolium. The sequence goes on along the minus strand of JANIIA010000008.1, from coordinate 9,274,523 downwards.
ACAAGAATGATTCTCTAATTTTACATAAAATTTCAATTTAAATAATTATTTTCTTTTTATGATTTTAATTTTATAGAATCATGCATTTATTTGTTTCATCTTTTTGCTAGTGGTACTATTGTTTCGCATAATAATTATGCCTGTAGGAATCAATTCTTTAGAGTGATGGTCTTGCAAAGCATTGCTAAGTTATTTTAACAATGTATATGTATATATTCTCCTAAATAACTTAAAATTTCCCATTTTAAGCACAGTGATCTCACCCCATATAACATTTGAAGCATCCTGGAACTCTTACTCGCATAGATATATAGCATGGTACAATGACAGGTTGGGAGTTCACTTAGATCTTATGGAGCCATTGTAAGATCAACAAAATTAAGGAATTACTGAAATTTCCCCATTTCAGTGATTTTAAAGCACGTTGCAGTCTTAAAAGTACTTTTGGTTTGAAAAAGAGTTTTTTAGACCTAGACTGTCAAATCATGATCTCTGTGGTCGGTTGCAACAAAACCATAATTGGAAATTTTGTTCCACATAAGAGAGTTGGACGGGCACCTTGGGTTAAAATACATAATTATGGTACAAGCATAGAGTATATTCATGTACGGATAACTAATGACCATCCAGTTGTGTTAGCTTTGGCATATAATTTTGTTTCTGTTCCAATGGTTTCATTTGACCGTAACCAATAAATCGATGAACAAAGGATGTAGCTTAGCAGGGCTCAGTCGAGATAGCGAGTGTTATATTCTTGCACTTTTATATTAGCCCTTCAACTTCCTCTATAAATTCAGGCATTCTAAAACTTTCCCAGGATTATTGTTCAATATTGTTATCTTATATATTTTAGTTCCTTGGAATCCTTCATTCGCTGTACCATACTGCAGCCATATAGACTTGTTATCATCTACCTAAAGGAGAAAACTATTAACTAAATAGATAACTCTCGGAGTGAACTATAATTGCCAAATGGATAACATTCTACACAGAACTTCAATCTAAACCTTGCATCAAAAAATAGAAAAAACTAACCCAGGTTGCCAATAAGATCCATAGACTTCCGGTCTTAGACGTTTGTATGCATTAGCAAGATCCTAGCTGTTAATCTTAAGAGATCAGCTGAATCTTTTGCTGCAAGTAGTGCTCAAGCTCCTACCCTACTCGAGTATTTGCTATACTAATTAACTATTTGATCCCGGACCGATTTCCTATCCCCAGTTACAGGAATTATCCAAAAAGGATGCAGAAATCATCTATGATAAAGGTTTTACAATCTGTAAGAGAAACTTTCTATCGGCCTTAATGTTATCGATCAAAGTTAGACTTTAAATTAGGGCGTAGTATTGTAGTTACGGACTGGATCACTGTAGCAATCTGTTATAATTATGTCTGCATCTTCTACAATTACGTCTACATCACCCTCAATATTATTCAACACGATTATATACTATATTGAATCATAATACTATCATGATTGTAGAGTAGACTGTTATTATAGTTTATAGTAATTATATTTACATTCGTACAAGTGTACTGTTAGCATCTTCATCTGCAGTGCAACCCAATTTAAGACCATGAGTCAAAGGCGCATTTGTTAAAGTACTTATTTGTCAATCTAAATCAGCTTTGGTTGATGATGATGGGTAGAAGTTGTGTAATTATATGGAGCTAGAGATAATTGCAGAATTTTTTTTATTGACAAATTAAGTCTATAGGTTTTATAAGCACTTCATGATGTTTAGGTTTCCAATATGCACTAAAGAAATGCGAGCAAGCATTGTTTGTGAGCAGACACTACATCCATGTTAGAATCCTGCAAGCCCTAGATATTGGGAAGTCCTGTAAGAATATAGCAAACTGTCTTTACTAATATATATAGGGCTTCCAAACTTTGGTAACCCTACTTTACTTCTTTTTCAAGGCCAAAGTACAACTCACTTGTGTTCTGATCCAGTTCCAAGTTCTCTTTTAGTTTCTTTTTGCCCTTTGGTTCTTGGGAAGGGTGCTAACATGGCTTATGGGAATAAAAGAGGGTATAAACTAGACAAGGAGCTATATATTCTAGTAGAAAGCAAATGGATGGATATCTTTCTCCATCTGTAGACTGGGCTTTTGTCACTCTGGATTGTTAGTGCTCTATATACATATATACGTCTCTGTCTACTTCGAACGAGGGGAACTAAGAAATTCAACAAGTTTATATGACAAAAGGGAAAAAGATACAGCTTTATCACATAACACGATATAAACATATCCACGCACATGCCGCGCAATCATATACTGAGAATTCTATTATGATATACTTTCTTGCATTCCTTAATTTAGTAGGAGAATAGTATCCGTGTAACTTGTGCATCATCATCATCATTATTGCTTTACGTATTTTATAACCACGAGTTTTGGGACTCAATCACGAACTTAGGCTATTGAAGCTTGGATCTGGAGATTTGAACAGATTTAAGAGTATTGAACCAAAAAAAAGTTCTAATTTATAATCTTAATAATAAAAAACATTAATCTTTCAATGTCTTCCTTAATATTGTGAATAGGATGTAAGTAAAACTACAAATTGTTTGCTCAAGGAAAAAAAATTAAGTATGAGAGGGAAATCAGTTAACCTTAAAGCGTAAAGTTCAAAACCTAAAATTGAGAAAAGATTTTATTTTGTTTCGTCTAAATCAATCAAAAATTAAAATATAAATATTAAGAAAGTATTCTTTTTAATTGATTGTTAGGCTACAACAAATTGCTTGTTAAAATTTAAATTTTAACACATTTAACGCAGTAATATTATAAAAATTTTGATGTAATTAATCCTTTATATTATTTAAAGTTTCTTAAATATTGTTAGTTCATGCCTTTACTACTATAATACAACATAAAGGACTTTTAGCGACGATTTATTTCATCATTGAAAGTTACAAAATAGTCACTAATAAGCATTAGTGACAATTTGTATTTGTACATCGCTAAATTTTCATAGCAGAAAATTATAGGTGATGTTTTTTCCTAATCGTCACTAATACTTTTTTCCTATGCTTATTTTTCATAATAAAAAAGTATAGGCCTTTTCAAAATGTATTGGTAATGATTTTTCAAAATGTTGATTACACTTTTTTTCTACGAAAATAAAGCATAGGAAAAAAGTAAACGTAACTAAAAGTTTTAAGCTACAATTTCAAAAATGTAGCAAATTATTTTTAGCAAAGTTTTTTAGTTAGGTTTCCAAAAACGTAGTCAAATATTTTTAGTTATATTTTTGAAAACGTAGATAAATGTTTTAAGCTACATTTTGTAAAATGTAATCAAATTTTTAATATGCATTTCACTTAAATGTTATACCATGTTAATGAAAATTATTTGTGACATTTTTAATCCATATTATTTTATATAATATTTAGATTTTTTTGTTGTTAATTTATTATACAAAATAATTAAAATTTTGAAATATTGTATATAAAAATAAAATATCATTAAATTTGATAATGTATAAGATTTTAATTACAACTGCAAAAATACTTATATCCCTAAAAAGTACAAAGATTAGTTGAATCACTCAGACTCGCTTTCAGAATCATTACTTACATAATCCAAGCCAAGTAATTTTCTTAGATACTTTCCATGCTTGACTAATTTTTTTTAAGTAACTTATTTCCTTTTCAAGACGTTGAATGCATGTTGGTCTTAATAAGGATGGAGCAGTTGGCTTAAGGCCAAACCTTTGCCCTTTGATATATCCAGATCATGTACCAAACATCTTGTTACAAATGTCATCTACATTTGGCTCATTTCTGTTAAACATTGATATTTGTAACAACTTCTGCATCTTATTCTAAAATTTGAAAACAAAATCAATATTCAATTCAAATATTATTAGATAATACTACATAAATAAATAAACCTAAAATTTAAACAAATTTTCATAATTACATAGTTATTATGTGCTTCTTCAGACATCTACCCTTAACCTTTCTTATAATGTGTCAGTTTCTATAATGTGATTTTATCACATTCTTCTCCATGTAGTTCCTTCAGATTCTGTTTTATGAAAAATACAAAACACGATAAATATTATTGTGTTTACTAATATAATTATAACTTGTAAACAAAGAACTTACATATTCATTTTGTAAGACAACAAATATTTAGAGCCTTGACTGTAAGGAGTTTTCATTTTTCCTCTGTTTACATTGGCTCTCTTACACTTTTCGTAAATAAAGAAAAGAAATAGTCATTAAATAGTATAACAAGATATAGTCTAGTTTTTCTTGTTTTAATAGATTAAGGAAGTAGAAAAAGAAGGTTTTATGTGAAGAAAATGAAGAATGAAGTGGAGAAACTAGGTTTTATGTGATGAAGATGAAGATGAAGAAAGAAAGAAGAAGAAGCAGAGGTTGATGTTTTCTTTAGAGTTTTTAAAACCTTAACTAGAGCTTGATTTTTCTAGTTAGATAGAATCGAGAATAAATCAAGCTAAAGTTTATTTATAGATAGCATGTAGCTTCATGCATATGTGTTGATGAAATGAAATATGTTTGTCTTAGGTAATCAAGAATATCGACAACCAGAGCAAGGAGAAGACCATGCTTGATTTTGGAAAATATCAAGTTAAATAGGTGGGTAATATATTTATAGTTATGTGATGATGAGCTAATATTTATGCGTATGAATGATAAATATGCTTGTTTTATTCTCTGTGAATGTATATCAAGTTGCTTTGTAAGAATTTTGTTACTTTGTGTGGATGAAAAATAGAAAATTTAAGAAGCATGAAAGTATGAATATATTCGGAAATATATGAGCATTGTAAAACCTATTATGTGGGCAAGAGAGAAATCCGTTTCGTTAGTCACGTACACGATGACCTATAGCCTTCTCCCAGCTGCCCGCTTGTGGCCACGAGATCTTGAAAAATCAGACTCGTTTTGTTTAACGGTGTAAACTTCGGTTTTGCCGTTTCATTCCACGGAACTCTCGAGCCATTATTGTTGGCCCTGGGCCCCCATACAAATTTTATGGCAACTACATGTCACTATTGGGAATTTATTTGAATTAATTATAAATAAATAAATTCTCACACTGAAATAAATTAATACTAGGCAGGGAAAATTCGTGGTGGGATCATAGAATAATTATGGGCATAAAATTAAAATTATTCAAAAACAATTAATTTAATAAAAAACAATTTAATACACAATTAATAGATAAGATCAAAATAAAAGAAATAGATAATAATCATATTAAATAAATAAAAATTTATAGGAAAAGTAAAATAATACCCAACAATTTTATAAAATTTTTCCATACCAAAAATGAAACAAGAATATTTGATTTGGGTGTAAGAAGAATTTATATCAAATTGGATTTAGGAAATGAAAATCTTAAATCAAAAGCATCACAGTCACAGTCGCGACTTTCATTTCTCACGTCTGTGAGAGAGTTCAAGAAAACAGGAAAGTCGCGATCGTAGCGAATTACGATCGCGACTTTTAATGAACAGTAGCAGGAGAAACGAAGTAAGTCGCGATCGTATTGTGTTACGATTGCGAATTTTAAATCAACAGGGAGTCTCGTAGTCGCGATCACGAATTTGACAAACTTGATGTTCATCACAATCCCGCTGAGTCATGATCGTGATTTTTTTGGCCCTGTCGCAATTGCGAATTGATCGCGATCGCGATTCAGGGAGTTGTGAGAATCGTGACTTCCCCAGTTAAACATCCTTACTTCTAATCAACATATCTTTCAATCTAGAAATCCAAAAAATTACAAACTATATATTGTTGGAAGGCTAAGATCAAGACCTACAACTTTTATGAAGACAATTTTGTCTAATTGGACCCATATCGATACAGTTTAATCATTCAAGAGAAATTTCCATTTCTGCTAAAAATTGACACTCCTATACAATTTCTGCGATCTTCTAAAAGCCATAATGTTCACATCTGAAGTCTAAAGATTCTGATCTTGATACCATTGGAAAGCTACAAGAATTATCAACAACTTTTATGAAGACTACTTAGCCTAATTCTGCCTATATCAATGCAATTTAATCTCCAAAGTGTCAGATCACTGTTCCATTGATTTCCCTGTTATCACTCATCCGATTACTAACAATTCTACTGCTAATTTACAGGACCCAAACCAACATTAAAATTCCTACATATCAAAACGCCTTTGATACACAATTTAACTCAAACAAGTTCAGCCAAAGTTGCCACAACATTCAACACAAGCTAACTTAACAGTAGAAGAAAAATTCTGCATACATAACTATACATACATATATCAGAAGAATTTCTGCATTTTCTGTCAACTTTCATTGTCCATTTTTACTGTTCATTTGCAACAACAAAATTGATACACATTTCATACTTCATTTCACACTGCCATGACAGTATCATAGGTACAGATATATACAAAAAATGTTGATGCAAATATGCTTCTAGAAATGCTCCATACTAACTTAATTACAAAAATCCAAATTTCTTGTAGGTTGCCAAACACTTTGCAAGGATCACTTATACTCTGCTGATTCTTCACCTGAGGATTAGAAAATTTGGGGTGAGCTGAATAGCTCAGTGGCTAATATATCTATAGTCGATGCTAATGAACCACACACCTCACAATAATCGTTCATAACACAACACATCATCACAAGACAAATGGGCTGAAAATTTTAATCAATCATAACATTCAAAATACATTAATACTTAACATGTTAAAAAATGCAATGCACACAAAATGGCTCGAGAGTTCCGTGGAACGAAACGAAAAAACTGAAGTTTACACCGTGTGTAACATTCCTTTTCCATATAACAGGTTGAACCATATGCTCATTTATACAATCCCTTTTAATTCTTGCAAACTCATTAGGTACCTCAATCTTTACCGATCTATAAAATGTTTCTGTACAATTGATGTCCCCAAGCTTTCAAAGTTATAAAACAAAGTGGACTATTTTGGTTATTGATTTTCTGTACTTTATGTTTGTGGTTTTAAAAAAATTATACCGACTTTTAATTATTTAGTGATATGGCACACCACCCTCGCGGGGCACGAATTCGGATATCACTATTGATATCGGGTTTGGGTCCAGCGGGAGTGGGGTGTTACACCGTGAGACGAAACAAGTCCAATTTCTCAGGATCTCGTGGCCAAAAGCAGGCAGCCGGGAGAAGGCTATAGGTCAACGTGCACGTGACTAAGGAAACAGATTTCTCTCTCGCCCACATAACATATTTTACAATGCTCATACATTCCGCATTATATTCATGCTTTCATGTTTCATAAATCTTTTCTTTTCATTCACACAAAGTCATAAAATTTTCACAATGCAACACGATATACATTCACAGGATATCTTTCCAACATTCACAATGAATAAAACAACATATTCATCATACATGCACACAATCAATTTAGCTCATCATCACAAAACTATAAATATATTACCCACCTATTTAGCTTGATATTTCCAAGTGTCAAGCTTGCTCTTCTCCACGCTCTTGACGTCTATCTTCTCGATTCCCTAAGAACAAACATATTTCATTTCATTACACACATATAAAACTCTTCTTAAACCTAGCTATCCATGAATAAGCTCACACTTAATCCCTTCTTGATTTTTTATCTTGCTAGAAAAACTAAGTTCTAACTTAAACCACTTATTCTTCTTCTTTCTTTCCTCATCTTCATCATATAACAAAAACC
>JANIIA010000008.1:9255924-9266707 GCA_027478495.1 Erythroxylum alaternifolium | reverse complement strand
TTTGAGAGGAACGAAAATTTTATGTCTCCGTCTCCGGAGTCGGAACAGAAATTGGTGGGGACAGCAAGCAAACACGTTGGGGACAGAATTTTTTTGTCCCCGTCTTCCGTCCCCACCCATAGGGACAGCAAGCAAACGCAGGGTTGGTGAACGTAAGCCATGCGTAGTGAACGTTACAATGCTCACCTGAACTCCACGACTCTAGTTGAAGCGGTTAGATCACTCCATGGGTGATTTGGTCAATCTTACATGAACAGGTTGAATAATATTTCCATTAAACTAATAAATGAAAGTTTAAATTTCTTAGATAATACTCAAAGAAATTATTCTATTCAAAGACATTGAAAAGTTGTAAGATATTCATTTATATATATCGATAGATTTCACTTTTTAGTAAATAGAGAAACCAATTCATTTCAGACCCAATTGGTGTACCTACTTGGAGGTCTTTTACTTGTATCGTTGAAAAGTAAAAGATCCAATATAGCAAGGGAATTATAATTAATAGTTAGACGTAAGATTTTTAAAAAAATGAAATAAAATAATTTATAATGGAATGAAATGTAAATGAATGTAATATTTGAAAATTATTATTTGAGAGGGATGGAAAAGTTCGTAATATAATATAGTGAAGTATGGTTTAAAAGAAGTGTTTATAATGTACTATAGTAAAGCGTTGTTTATGATTTTATATTTTATCATAAACTTCTCAAATCACAAGTTTCTCATTTATACTATTTATGATGAAATGAAATGTAATATGAAACCATCCTTTTTAATTTTATTCTATTATAAACTCTTATTCTAAATGATAAAATAATAATTCTATTTGGTTTTATTAATAAACTTATAACAAAACATAACTTTAAGGGTTTAACAAGTAAGTCAGCTTCAGGGTTTAAGGACTCAGAAAGACCCGATTACATAATAATTGGACTAAGACCACCAGCCGTACATTCTAATGTCCAGGCCCACCAACATAGGCAAGAACTAAGAAGATATCCAACGTTTAACCATTGCGATCAGGCACATCAATGGCCTTCTTCTTGTTACTCAAGCCCACCCTCTCCCCAACTCCGAAACCCCTCTCGAGAATTCCCAGAAAGCTCTTGACGTTCTGCTGTCTTTGTTGTTCCTGCAGCAGTTCCATGTCGTCCCAACATGAGCCCTCAGATGTCACTTCCCAAAGCACACCTCTGGAACTACAAAAATATCCCACACCACTCTCGCCTCCCCTCCCTCCAATCTCGAAGGAGATAGAGTTAGCCAGAGCTATGGCAGCCTCTTCTAGATCAAGCCTTTTCGCTTTCTCAATGAGTGACATTCTGTACGAAGATCAGTGGCTCATTGCAGTCAATAAACCTCAGGGAATTTACTGTGAGACTATGTTGGAAAAGGTCCTTACTGCTTGTGTTGATTCTTCAAAGTCAATTGGACTCAACGATGGTATGCTCCTCTTTTATATCTTTCTAACTGATAGGATTTTCTTGTCTTCCCATTCCCATGGTTCTTGTTGAACCTTAGAAGTTTCTGATTTGATATTGAAATATATGCCAGAATTGCCGGCTTCTTGTTTGAGTAATGACTGGATATATTTCTCATCCAATGCTATTAAAACCTTTTCCGTGCAGTACACACACACACACAAATATATATAAAACGATTGAGATCACTTGAGCAAACATATTGGACATTCCCATCTTGTAATTAGCTATTGGGTACTTTCCATATTATAGCTAAGCAACAACTGCTGAATTGAATTTGTTATAACTGGTGGATCGAATTTGGAATGTGACTGTTCATAAGCTGCATATGTAGTTGTCTTCATCTCAACATCTCATTAATGGCATGACATTAGCTGTTAGGATAGGCAGTGAATCGTTTGCTTTTGTTCCAGGTGGGGGCTTCGGCTAACGCCTTTTCTTAACGCGAGAAACAGTTGGTTTCTGTTGGGAGCTCTGCAAACAAAACTCCCACAAGCTCATAGATTGGAAAGAGTTGCAAAGCAGTTTAGGTTAGGGTTCTGTATGGTTTCACTAAAAACCAATCTTTTTCATTATATATGTTCCAAATCCTTAGACTCTAGATCTTGTAACGGCCGCAGTCTGATGCTATAAGCAATCAACTCTTCTGCTTCTGATGCATATATCAAAGACATGACGTATTTTGACGTATCAGAACAGGATAAGTTGTTTTGATTGAGCCTCGAAATGGCCTTCAATTTGAAAGTGACTAATTTGGGTAAAGTTTCAATTTCAGGTTTTAAAGTCAGCCTGCCAGAGCTTCATCTTGCCAATCGACTTGATCGTGATACAAGTGGTGTAATGTTAATTACTAAGTCACACAAAGTAGCTTCTAAGCTTGTAAAGGCATTTACCAACCACAAGGTTAGGAAAAGTTACATTGCTCAGTGCATTGGTTCAGCACAAAAATGGGAAAACATTACTGTTAAATCAGGTCATGGCCGGTCGAAATTTGGAATTTGGCGTGTATATGCTGTGTCAGATGTAGGCCGGACACTACCAGGTGGATCTGTAGTTAGGGACATGGAAACTTCTTTTGAATTGTTATCAGTCAATGGACAAGGGAAATTGGAAGAGCTATATGAATGTAAGAAAGGTGAAACCGTTGTAGTAGTTGAAGAAAGACTTGAAATTGATGCAGAAGCGAAAGTGGATGAGATTTTAGTCCGAGCATTTCCTCGTAGTGGAAGAACACATCAAATCCGCTTGCATTGTCAGTATCTTGGAATTCCTATAAGAGGGGATGTGAAGTATGATGGCGTGTATGAGTGGAAAGGGAAAATTTATGACAGACATGAACTTCATGCCGAGACTTTATCTTTTGAACATCCTATTACTGGTCGTCCTCTTGTTTTGCATGCACCTTTGCCTGAATGGGCATCCCCACAATTGCAGTCATTATAATTGTGGTCATATGTTGTGGCTTTGAAAGATCTATCAATTCCCTCTCGAAGCTAATGTGAACATTTTAAAACTTTTTGACAGGAGGATGAGTTTCTTTGGCACATATTTAATAGATGAAGTGCAATTCTCCCATCTCCTTGATGGGATCTGTACCTGTAGCAAATGGGATCCTCGACCATTCTATTTTGCCAAAGAGGAATGCATGATTATCGGAAGTAGATTATTTGTTCAACGTTTTACACCTGAAAGTTCCAGTTTTCAAGTTGGATTTTTCACTAGTTCTGTAATAACTAAGTTTATTTTAATTTGTGCTACTTGCCAGCTCCGTGTAGAATCTTGGAAATCAAAGCATATCTTACTTTTGTTGAATTTTATGAAGTAGTTAAGCTATCCAATCAGAATATGATGTTAAAATGTGGAGCTTGAGTAGAACTTTTAGGTTCTTTCACCATTTGAATACCTGGCATCCAAACGTGTAAATGAGAAAGAACACGGTGGCAACCTTATCTTGTGTGGAGCTTTTGAGATGGGGATTGGCCATGTTTTTCCTCATCCATGTTCATCCCGCAATACCTTTTCTTTTGCCTCAATCTTTTTTTTTTCTTTTTCCAATTTTCAGTTTCATCCTGCCGAGCAGAATACTGAAGCACAAAGATAGGGAAGAAAAAGCGCTTCTCTTTACGGACCTAATAATATGCTTCAAGATGTGAACAACGTAATGCTACCTAAAGAAAAGACAACAGATTAGCTGCGAAAAGCCTTTTTCTTCTTTCCAAGCTACAATTGTTTCATTAATTAATAATTGAACTTTCTAAAGATGAATGCAGCTTGAAGTGCATCTGCTGCAAAAAGGATCAAGGTAAGAGTGGCGAGTAATCAAAAGTACGGACATGGCTGGAAATCTTGCTCTTAATATCCCATTTCTTCCGTAAACTTGATCCATGTCTCAATACAATATGCAAAGTGATTATCTTTGGAGACAAGTTACCACCGCTACTTTGAATTATTCCTGTAAAGCTCACCTGCTAGGCCTCTACTTTCACTTATAATATCTTGATGGGAAGTGAGACCAAAGACCCTTCAAACACGTATTTTCATTATATTAAACTTCATTTGAAACTTGCAGGGAACGTAACCATGAGAACTGAATCCATGGTGCTATAAAAATACCCATGGTTACGTCCGACTTCCTCTGACCACGCTCTGTCAACACATTAGCAATCCGATTTACATAAAATAGTTTCAAAGATACGAAACACGGAAAGCCTTACACAGTCTAATCCACGCCAGTTTTCCTACCAATTTTGCTAGCTTGTGGATGAGTATTTCTTAATCGTTAAGAGTCTTCAATAGGACTAAGTCTTAACCCACTGGGCTATTTGGTCAGCCGATCAAACTCATCGGAGGAAAAAGTTAAAGTCTTGATCATAATCTTTTAACAAAGAACAAGTAACAACAAGAAAGAGCTACAGTAAATATCATGAGCTGAACATTAAAAATTGGATCTTTTCTTCTATTTCCGTAATAAAATGGAACTTAGAATGCAGTTATTGCGTACTCCATCTCCATTCATTAGGCAAGCCTTGAATTGTTTCCCTATCCTTATCTAGCCTTAGCCTTTACGTCCTACCAACCTTACCTACGAAGTGACAAAGTGGGGAATAAGGAGCCTGATGTACAAAAACTGCATAGGATAAAGACAGTGATAAAGCTCATAACTGACAATCAAACCAACTAGCTAACGGTTAAGAAGTATCATGTCTGCCCCACCAGTCAATCAAACCAACCAGCTTTGAAGATTCTATAAAGCCATCCAGTGAAAAGCAGGGCAGCTTTGGCCTTGCCATATTTTCTGTACTACTCCTCAAGAAACCAAGTGAGTTGGTGTGGCTGTGTTTGAAATGGTTGTGCTGAGTGAGGGTGCTGCGCAGGTTCTGATTCCCGTATCTGCTTTGGTTGGAATTGGATTTGCTTTGCTTCAGTGGTATTTGGTGTCAAAGGTGAGAGTCTCTGGTGAGTCTGGCGGTGGTTATAATGATAGGTTAATTGAAGAAGAAGAAGAAGAAGGCGTTAACAATCTTGAGGTTAATATCAAATGTGCTGAAATCCAGAATGCTATTTCAGTGGGTGAGCTCTCTCTCCGCCTGTCTTTTTCTCTCTTCCTGTATAAATATATATGTTGTACATACAGATCAGGGTGAAAAAGAAAACTACTAGATTATGCAGCAAACGTGTTCCTCTTTTTTGTATTTGTGTTCGAAATTCAGATGATGTCTTCTTTTGAGTGTCACCTGTGGACAGTTGGGATGTCCACTTTTTTTTTTTTTCAAGTAGCAGAGACTGCTACTTGGCTTGGTTGGGAATTGTCTTACCTATGGCCAAAGTATCCTTTCAATCCAATGGCAATTGTCTTACCATCAGTTCTTCTCTTCTTTACTGCTTTTATGACGATTAGCAAGAACCTCTGCTATCTATTCTTATTCGGCTTATGTCATGTCCACAGGAGCAACCTCCTTTCTGTTTACGGAGTACAAATACCTTGGTATCTTCACGGGAGTTTTTGCTGCCATTATGTTCCTCTTTCTTGGTTCTGTTAATGGCTTCAGCACCGAAAGCGAACCTTGCACATATAACAAAGGGAACATTTGCAAGCCTGCTCTGGCCAATGCCATCTTTAGCACTATTGCTTTCTTGCTTGGTGCTTTTACTTCTGTCCTTTCAGGTTTTCTAGGCATGAAGATTGCAACTTATGCTAATGCTAGAACAACTCTGGAAGCAAGAAAAGGTGTCGGAAAGGCTTTTATCACAGCTTTTCGTTCTGGGGCAGTCATGGGTTTCCTCCTGGCAGCCAATGGCCTCTTCGTGCTCTTTGTCTCCATCCATCTCTTTAAACTCTACTATGGAGATGACTGGGAAGGACTCTACGAATCCATTACTGGTTATGGTCTTGGGGGTTCATCAATGGCTCTCTTTGGCAGAGTTGGAGGAGGTATATACACGAAAGCAGCTGATGTTGGTGCTGACCTTGTTGGTAAAGTTGAGCGAAATATTCCCGAGGATGATCCCAGGAACCCAGCTGTAATATCTGATACTCTATAAACTAACTATTCTCTGCCTAGATCCAATTTCACTGACAAAGTTTTCGTAATTTGTGATCATTTTGAAATATATAAGAACGCAATTTCCCCTGCATAACCGTTTTGGTTCTTATGCAGGTTATTGCAGACAATGTGGGTGACAATGTAGGAGACATTGCTGGGATGGGTTCTGACCTTTTTGGTTCTTATGCCGAATCATCATGTGCTGCACTCTTTGTGGCATCAATATCATCCTTTGGTGTCAGCCATGACTACACGGCCATGTCATATCCATTGATCATAAGTTCCATTGGCATTGTGGTTTGTTTAATAACGACACTTTTGGCAACTGATATGTTTGAGGTTAAGGAAGTTACTGAAATTGAACCATCTTTGAAGAGACAACTTCTGGTCTCAACCCTTCTCATGACTGCTGGGATAGCCATGGTCAGCTTCTTTGCCTTACCATCCGAGTTCACTCTCTTTAACTTTGGGACTGACAAGGTTGTAAAGAACTGGTAGGTTATAATCCAATTTTTTGAAATACTTTCCTATGAGGAATTTGTCATGATCATTGAAGCTTATGTTGCTGCAGGCACGTTTTCTTCTGCGTTGCAATTGGCTTATGGGCTGGACTTGTTATTGGATATACAACAGAGTACTACACTAGCAATGCTTACAGGTAAATAAATATCTTGTATACGGGATAATGTACGCATATAGCATTTCTATAACGCTAGCATCCACGGTCTGTGGAGTTCAAATGTGAGATGTTCATAAGGAGAAAGTTTCCGAAAATAATAATACTTTCTCAAAATAATTATACGATTCAAATCTGCAGTCCAGTGCAGGATGTAGCAGACTCTTGTAGGACTGGTGCTGCAACAAATGTTATTTTTGGGTTGGCTCTGGGATACAAATCGGTCATCATTCCCATCTTTGCCATTGCCGTTGCTATCTATGTAAGCTTCAGCCTGGCTGCCATGTATGGAATTGCTGTGGCTGCTCTGGGAATGCTCAGCACCATTGCCACGGGTCTTGCAATTGATGCTTATGGACCCATAAGTGACAATGCTGGCGGCATCGCAGAAATGGCTGGAATGAGCCACAAAATACGTGAAAGAACAGATGCTCTAGATGCTGCGGGAAACACTACTGCTGCAATTGGCAAGGTAGGAAATTATTTCTCAGTTTTAATCACTTTCCCTACCACTATACTGTAGCTGGATGCTCATTAAAATTAACATTCTACAATTATGATTCAGGGTTTTGCTATTGGATCAGCTGCTCTTGTTTCTCTTGCTTTGTTTGGTGCCTTTGTTAGCCGGGCAGGCATCAAAACTGTTGACGTTTTAACTCCTAAGGTCTTCATTGGGCTTATTGTTGGGGCCATGCTTCCATACTGGTTTTCAGCTATGACAATGAAAAGTGTAGGTAGTGCAGCCCTGAAAATGGTTGAAGAGGTTCGTCGACAATTCAATTCTATTCCAGGTATTATGGAAGGTAGAGCCAAACCAGACTATGCAAATTGTGTCAAGATTTCAACCGATGCCTCAATCAGGGAGATGGTTCCGCCTGGCGCTTTGGTTATGCTTACACCACTGATTGCTGGAACATTCTTTGGAGTTGAAACTCTCGCTGGTGTTCTTGCTGGTTCCCTTGTTTCTGGTGTCCAGGTAAAGTTTCATTGCTTTTGCTCCGACAACCTCACTCACTCAACACCCTTCCCCGTTACTTCCGTATGATGTTCATTATTGTCCTCCATTTCTTAGGTTGCAATATCAGCCTCCAACACTGGAGGAGCATGGGATAATGCCAAAAAGTACATAGAGGTAATGTTATTTCATTACAACAGTCCAATTCATTATAAAATCTTTTATGTTTATGGCTACTTCATGTGCTTCAGGCTGGTGCTTCCGAGCATGCTAAAACATTGGGTCCTAAGGGTTCAGAAGCCCACAAGGCAGCTGTGATCGGCGATACCATTGGAGATCCCCTCAAAGACACTTCCGGTCCTTCACTCAATATCCTCATCAAGCTCATGGCAGTAGAGTCTTTGGTTTTTGCTCCTTTCTTTGCTGCTAATGGAGGCTTGCTATTCAAATGGCTCTAAAAGACCATACCCACTAATCAGTCACGTTAACTCTGGTTTGTATGTGCCTCCTGAAATGTTCTCTAACATTTGGGCTACCTTATAATACCCTTGACATGTAAATTACAACTCCTTTCATTTTAGTTATTTCTGCTGTTGAACAAATTGAGAATAAAGTGAAATTCGGGTATTGTCTCAATATACATGATTGAATTATATGAGAATTTCCCATATTGCCTCAATATACATGATCGAATTATATGTCAAAAAGAGGAGAATACGTCATCTATTTATAAAAGAAAAACTCAACCAAATAAAAAGGAAAGTTATAATGAGGCTAAATTTAGGGTTCTAATTTCTTGGAAAGAAATAAATTAATGATATATAGAATATCTAATATAGTAAGTAAATATTATGGTAATATTCTAACATCCTCCCTCAAATTCAAGGTAGCAAATGGTCTAAAAACTATAGTTTGGGCACTAAATCATGAAAATGACTAGGTGAGTGAGCCATTAGAAGTACATGATATAAGATAAATGTTTATATTGTAAAAGAAATTATGATGTGATCATAATTATGAGATTCGTATTATATTATACCACCATCATCATCATTATCATCATCATTCAGTATGAAATCCCGCATTAAAGCAAGGTCTAGGGAGGTCTGATAATATGCAGTCTTAACCCTACAGAATAAAGAGGTTGTTTCAGTAGACCAACATGTAAATGTGACACTGAAAAAAGAAAACAAAAAAGTACGTAGTATAGTACTAATATAACAAAAAACTACAAATAATTGATGCAGGTTAAAAAGAATAAATAAATAAAACTGAAATAAATAAATAATTCATTTATTTTATTCAAATAAACATAAAAGAAGTCATAAAATAACTAAATACATTAAAAGATAAATGCTTAGAATATAGTAATAATAAATAATTAAAATAAAATAATAACTTAAAAAAATAAAATAAATAAAATAGAATAAAAATGTAGCAGCATAATAACAATTTATCAAAAAAATGTCCAACTTGTCAACAAGATGGACTTATTAAAAAATTCACATACAAAACAAAACTTGCAAACAGTTACAATAAAGATGTATTCAAGAGTTAAAAGCAGTAGTCATAATGTATGTAGGAACAAAGATAAAACAATTAGAAGGGGATAGATATATCGTTACTCCTTTACAAAAAAACCCACGCTTGTTGGAGCCATGCTTCATCTTGTTACTAAAAACCAGCCTTTGCTACCTTGAAAGTCAGATGATCGTGTAAGCTTGGAAAAAACCATGTTAACTCACGATTGAAGAAGCTTCGGAGTTAAACAAGTAAGTAAAACATTGTTCTTTATGGCTTGTTTAATAGAAACATATATGATGATAGTTTAAGGATAGATTGATGGTGTTAATGGAGTTGAATGTGTGCTGGAAAGTTAATGAATGAAAAGATACATTAATGTTGTGTTGTTATGTTTGATGAACAAAGAGATACATTCATGTTCTGCTTTTGTTTAAATGGTCAATAATAGTTTATGTATGGTTGTATGGATGATTTTAAGTTGGGATTGAAGTGAAAATAATGAGGAAATGAAGTTTAAATAATGGATTACGAAGTAGATGTATTGGATATAGTATGTAACGGTTAAAAATATGGAAAAACATGGAAGAAATTGGCTGGAAATTTTCATATTACGTAACCCACGATCGTGGGAATGCCTCCACGATCACGGGAAATGCAAGAAAAGGGAGAGAAATGTTGGGATGACACATCCCACGATCGTGGGAAGTCCTCCATGATCGTGGGAAGTCCTCCATGATCGTGGGAAAGGCCTTGAAATTCTTCTCTTTTGAATGATTATTGAACTAGCTAATGATAAGTTACATTACTTTGGTGCATTTAGACTTGATTAAGGCTTGAAATGAACTTAGTTTGATATGGAATAAGTTGATAAGCAATCGATATATGCTGACCAAGAAAATTTTATAACAAAAGTAGTTGAAACATTTAGATTAGAATTTCATGGTGAAGGTAAATATGTGAAAGACCCTAATACAATAACTCGATATACTACTGCTTTGATGCGATTACAGTTATGTGATATATGTGAGATAGAAAATTATTTTTTTTCAAGATTACCATTATCATATTTATAATCAAGTTTCAGATACAAGTAATTATTTACCCTTATTTTTTGCTAAGATTCCAGACCCTTGGGGATCAAAATTAATAGAGACATATAATCCAGAAAATATAGATACGTTAGGAAAAAGAATTGAACATGTCAGAGATAAATTAAGTAATTGGTGTGCTGATGCTATTATGGCTAAAGCCAGTAAAGGATTAAAGAAAAGAATTTCTTTATGTTGTGATAAACCTAAGATGCCAATAATGATAGGATGTGATAGCTCTTACTATTATGGAAAGATAAAACGAAAGTATAAAAAGAAGAAACAATATAAATATAGAAAACCTTATTTTAAGAAACGTAAGGTAAGATATTATAAAAGAAAAGGATATAAGAAAACTTATAAACCAACCTATAGAAGAAGGAAAACAAATCCTAAAGAATGTAGATGTTATTACTGTAAAGAAATAGGTCATTTTGCTAATAATTGCCCTAAAAGAAATGAGAAAAATAAAAAGAAAATTGAAATAGATGAAGATATTGAGGAAATGATAA
>JANIIA010000008.1:9243095-9255824 GCA_027478495.1 Erythroxylum alaternifolium | reverse complement strand
CAAATCATTCATCATATTTGATTCATTTGTAACTACCCATGAAGATTAAAGTATAACTTACTTGATAAAACTCCAAGCTCTTCAAAATCACCAAAAAACCTAACTCTTTAAGCTACATGATCATCGTCATAGGGGGAGTTAGGTTTTCTTATGGTAAGATGAAGAAGACAACAAAATGGAAGTAAATGATGGATGAAAGTAAGGTGTAACGTTGATGAAGGTTGGTGAAACAAATTCTGTTAAGTCAAGAGGACCTCACGATTGTTAATTTTGGTGACAATCAAACAATAATAATATTATAAATAAATGAACTATTTTGATAAGTGTGTTAAGTGTGCAGAAAAACATAGAAGAAGTGAAAACACAGAAGAAGTGGAAAACACAGAAGAAGCAGAAAACATAGAAGAAGTGAAAATACAGAAGAAGCAGAAAACACAGAAGAAGTAAAAACACAGAAGAAGCGGAAAACACAAAAGAAGTGAAAACATAAAAGAAGTGGAAAACACAGAAGAAGTGGAAAATACAGAAGAAGTGGAAAACACAGAAGAAGCGAAAGACACAGAAAAAGAGGAAAACACAGACGATACAAAGCTAAAGATATGCTAGTACGTCGGACAGTTAGTTACTTAGAGTTAGTTACAGAACTTAACTGAATAATGGGCTCTACAAGAATCAAGAGGCAGTTGTTAAGAATCAAGAAGGAGTTGGAGACTTAGGCTATATATACTAGTCATAGTCGAAGATTGAATGATCTTTTCAGCTTTCAAGTGTTTACTTATAAAGAAAAATTCTGTATTCAAAAGTGCGCCACTAGAGAGCAAACTCTACTGTAACAAAAAGTTCACAATATCTTTCTAGTGAAAGAAAGAAAAGACTAAGAGCCTGGAGAGGCTAAGATAGCAGAAAGAATACTTTGTGTAAGAGACCTGAAGAGGCTCTGGAAGGGAAGAAAAAATACTTGTAAATTTGTCGAAGTATAGTGAAAACTCAGACGAACTCTGAGGATTGGACGTAGCCCATGGTTTAGGGTAAACCAGTATAAAAATCGCAGTATCTATCTTCTAACCTTTTACTTTATTCTATTTTATTTTTTAGACAAGTATATAGAAGTTATTTGCGATTTAACTACGTAATTATTTTTGTAGAACTTTTATGATATTCTTTTAACAGTTGGAAAAGTTCTTAACAAGATATATTAAAGATTTTGTATTCACGAAAAGATTACACAATTCAACCCCCCTTTCTTGTATATCTCATTTATTGTACGTGAATTCTATATTAATATGTGATTTACTTGAAGAGAAAGAAAGAAGAGAGAGAAGACGAGAAAGAAGGTGCAGCTTCAACTGCTGCTTCAACCTCCAATCCTCTAAGTTATCTTTCCTTCTTTTCATTTTTTATTTCGTTCATTTGATGTATGAGATGGAATTGATGATGATAAACCTTGGATTAAGGATATTCTTGATGATGAACCTTAGTTTAAGGATGTTCTAACGTTTTTTAGGGATTTATACTTGATTTAATGTTAATATAGTTGCTTTTGTTGTTAATGATGATGGTTGTGATTATTTGTTGTAATTGCAAGCTTCAGTAATAAATCGAGAGAGTGAATCGAATGCAAAATGATTAGGTTGGTTAATGAAAGTTAAATGATCTAATAAACCACGCAAATAACCAAATCGGTAATTATACACAGAGAGATCTCGTATGAGGGCCCAGTTATTTATTGGAATAGTTAAGAACTAATTACATTGTGGGTTGTTTTGTTAATAGAGATTACATTTTTGATAACTCAATTTAATTAGGATTTATGATTTAGGGCTTAGTGATTACAACTCAAGAGAGACTAATATAACCTTTGAAAGTCTATGACTGACACTGCATTAACACAAAAGTGACTAAGTTAGCATTGATGATAGGATAAATCCCCTTTCTCATAATTTGTTAATCTTCATTGTTTGAATTTCAATTGTCAATTGGTGGTGTTTAATTTTGATTTCTTGCATTAATTTAGAATTCTCATTTCAATCACTCCATATTCGATTGTTTACTTTTCTGTTTAGTTTTTATTTTCATTTTAATTACAATTTTAGGCCTTAGATAAATTAAGATTTGATTAGTTCACTAATTTCTCTTAGATCGACACCTTATATACTACACTATGACCCGTGTGCTTTCGAAATATTGAGGGTTTTATAAGATTAAAACTTGCTCAATAAGATTTTGGTGCTGTTGCTAGGGAATTAGTTAGGATTTGTTAGATTCCTTTAGTCTAAAGAATTTTCAGCCCTCTTGTTTCGTTACAGTTGTATGAACACAAGAGTTATTCAAAGTTCAAGTCAGATCACCGAAACCTTAGCACTTGACATCACCCGATTAGAATGAGCAATTTGACAAGCAAGATGCCAAGAAGGAGATGAACTCTTATACGCCACTTGTCGTATCGAGTCATATCTTAGCACCATTTCTAATTGGATGATGAATGCAAGAGTAGATGGCCTCTCGATGTGCCATCATCTGTTTAAAAATGGCAAATCCTACCTGAGAACAATCCAACTACCAGAAGTTGGTTGACTTTAAGTAATATTGATGGATCCATTGAATCAACAATGGTTTAGAATTAGTATATTTATTATGAAAGAAAAGAAATACAAGAACATTCAAGAACACTTCAGCAACTATCTATGAACTCATCTTATTCACGGTCTAGCTGACAAAGCAGGGGAAGCACATCTTCTTAGATGCAACTGCCAACTAAGCAATGAGAATATGAACTAATGATGGAAATTGTAACTCTTCCTTAAAAGTAGCAATTACTAAAAACAAGCTTATAAGTACGTGACTTTTGGCAGAAGCATGAAAAGGAGGACTTTTTACAGCATATCATAGCCTTGTGGAGCACCATTTATACTAGCATGGTTCAACTAATCTTGAAAACTTACGTTCAAATTTTGCATGTTTAGTCTCCTACATGTTTATTGATTCACGCACTACGTGGTTTGTCCACTTCTATATTATTTCACACCCAAATACACATTTTTATTAAGAAAGAAGATAATTGATGCTGGACTATTATAAATTAAAATATTTCTATTCATTATAGAGATAGTAATGAATGAAACCTTAAAATCATATGACCTAAAT
This sequence comes from Erythroxylum alaternifolium, assembly GCA_027478495.1. Lineage (NCBI taxonomy): Eukaryota > Viridiplantae > Streptophyta > Magnoliopsida > Malpighiales > Erythroxylaceae > Erythroxylum > Erythroxylum alaternifolium. Next base: position 9,252,680 of record JANIIA010000008.1, on the reverse strand, counting down.
TAGAATTTAAAGTTATGTAATTTAGTCAAAACAATGTTCATCATCGTCACCCATTCCGAAATTCTGCAACAAAGCGGGATCTGGGGAGGTCTAATAGTACACAGTCTTATATAGTAGAGAGACTATTTTCGATAGACCCACATGCAAATGTGATAATGAAAAAGTGATGCTGGTAAAAAGGGTAAAAAGGTAAAACTGAATATGTTAAAAGATGGGGTAAATGAAATGAAAATAAATACGTATATAAATAAATAAACAAATAAAAATAAAAGGAAATATCAATAAAGGATATACCTGGTATGGAGCCCACCTCTGTAAAATTCCTGACAGGCTGTAACAAAACGGCTCTGCTCGTCTCTAGTTGGGCTTAGAGTTCCTGAGTTGCAGCACTGTGTGTATGACAATCCTACAATTTCTGACATCCTTGCTGGACCTTTCCCCTACACCTATGCTGAAAAGACAAGTAGTATGACAGAACGACTAGTCTACGACTCGCAACTAGAAAAGACAGATTAGACTTCCTACGCAATAAATACATTGTGCGAGCGTTACAATAAACAAATCCTATTACACTTACTCGACTGTCTTGGTGTACTTTAAAGGGTTTCCATCACCCTTATCCTATCCCGCCAAAATTTTCTATTTCCGGCCGCTTCCACAATAAGGGTCAACTCTATCATATCTTTCTTGACCATTTCCCTCCAGTTCTTGTATGACTTGCCTCTTCTCCTCTTGTAGCCACTAAGGATTATTTACTCACATCATCTTACCAGAGCATCAGAGTACCTCCTGCTCCCATGCCTAAACCACCTAAGTCTGGACTCTCTCATCTTGTCAGCAATACTGGCCACATGTAGTCTATCTCTCACCACATAATTTTGTACCTTATCTTGTCTGGTAATGTCACACATCCACTGAAGCATATGCATCTTGCTACCAACAACTGTCTTGTATGTCAACATTTGGCGGGCCAGCATTCTGTCCCATATAACATGGTTGGCCGAATCACCATTTTGTAAAACTTACCTTTGAGCTTTAAAGGAATCTTTTTATCATATAAGACTCCTGTTGGGCTTCGCCATTTTCCCTACCCAGATCTGATACGATGGACTATGTCGTCATCGATATTACCATCACTCTGCATGATGGACCTTAGGTATTTAAAATTCTATTTTTGTGGTATGATGTCAGGGCCAATTGTTACTGTCATCTCGTGGACCATCTGGCTTCCCGAAAAGTTGCATTCTAAATACTCCGTCTTAGTCCTGCTCATTCTAAAACCTTTTGACTCTAACGTTTCTCTCTAACATTCTAACTTGAAATTGACCCCCGTCCTTGTCTCATCTACCAGGACAATATCGTCAGCAAGTAACATACACCAAGGTACTTCTCCTTGAATATGTTTGGTAAGCTTATCTAACACTAATGCGAACATAACAAGGCTTAAAGGGAGCCTTGGTGTAGGCCAATAGCAATAGGAAACGCTTCCGTGTTGCCCCTAATCGTTCTTCCGCTAGTCAATGCTCTATCATACATATCTCTAATAACGCGTATATAGGTCATTGGAATTCCCTTTACCTCCAAACACCTCCATAAGATTTCCCTAGGAACCCTATCATACACCTTCTCCAAATCAATGAAAAGCATATGTAAATCTCGTTCTCGTTCACTGTAGCATTCCATAAGCCTAAGAAGTAGATGTATTGCTTCTGTCGTGGACTTACAAGGCATAAATCCAAATTGGTTGGCTGATATAGAAGCAGCTCTCCGGACTCTATTCTCAATTACCTTCTCCCACAGCTTCATGGTATGACTTATTAATTTAATGCCTCTGTAGTTGTAACAATGTTGGATGTCCCCTTTTGCCTTGTATACTGGGATCAACCTACTCAATCTCCATTCATCCGACATTTTGGCTGATTCTAGGATCACATTAAAAAGCTGAACTAACCACTCAATACCTACAATTCCTATTCACTTCCATACATCTATAAGGATCTCATCCGACCCTACTACCCTTCTGCTCCCCATCTCCGTCAATACCTTTGTAATTTCTCCCCTTATGACCTTTTCACATTAGGACTAGTTAGGAGAAAGCTCCAATACAACGGGTTTTCCTAACTTTGTGTTGACTAAGATGCCTTCGTTATATAAGCCATAGAAGTATCTCTGCCACCTAGTCTTGGTGCCCTTTGTCTCCATGAGTACCTGTCCTACTTCATCACGTATACAGTAAACTTGGTTGAAATCCCTCGTCTCACGTTCCCTATCTCGCACCAACTTCAAAATTCTTTGTGCTCCTTTGCATGTATCCAAATCCCTGTACATAGTCTTGTAAGCTTCTCCTTTAGCTATTGAAGTTATCTTCTTTGCCTTTTGCTTTTCCAATATGTACCTTACTCTATTTTCCCATCTGTTGTACTTGCTACTAGATCTTTGTATGCTCTCTTTTTTTCCTTTACGGTCCCTTGAACCTCTTCCGACCACACCAGGATTCCATCCGCCAGCCCCTTTGCCCTTTAAAGACTCCTAGGAGTTTTGTAGCAGTTTCTCTCACTATGGGGGCTACTCCCTCCTACATCCGATTAGCATCCCCTTTCATAGTCCATGTGGCTCTATATCGGATTTGAGCCTTAAATCGTTCCACCATGTCCCCTTTTAGATTCCACCATCTAATTTTATAATATCACTTATTAAATTGATATGTCCTCCACCCCTTAATTCCTAGATCCAAAACCAACAATTTATGTGGGGTTGATAACCATGCGGCGTAAAGAACTTTGCAATCCTTGCACCATGCTCTTGCTCTCTTCCTAATAAAGAAATAATCAATCTACGTCTTGGTCATACTATTCTTAAACGTCACCAAGTGTGCCTCGTTTTTCTTAAAAAAGGAATTAGCTATCACCAGCTCCAACGCCACGGCCATGTCCAATAAGGCATTTCTACTTTCATTTCTAGTGTTGTATCCAAACCTCCCATGAGTTCTTATATATCCATCTAAAACAGCCCCTATATGCCCATTAAAATCACCTCCTAAGATAAGTTGCTCAGAATCAAGGATTTATAAGAGCACCCCATCCAGTGCTGCCCAGAATACACGTTTTTGTTGTTCGTCTAACTCAACTTGAGGAGCGTAAGCACATACTACATTGAGAAATCTTTGCTAATAACAATTTTAGCCGCCATAATCCTATCATTTAACCTTGTGATCCCTACCACTTGGCTTATAAGTTCCTAGACCACTAGAATACCTACCCCATTCTGCTTCTGCATATTTTCAAAGAACACACTCTAACAACACCTCTTCTTTCCTTCTAATCGAGAACTTTGAATTGTTTGTAAAGAAAAAGCCTTTCTGTAAAGGATTATGATCCCTTATATAATAGGATATATAGGCCACAGATAAAAGGCGCCAAATTCTGATATTAAAATCCTTCTCTTATTTGAAACTATTGATATGACAAGGCAATTGAAAATATAACAAGTCCCCTTTTGCTAAAAATATTTAATAGTTACAATAAGAAAATGTAATAAGCATGATTATATGAGTTAAAATTAAAACCTCGGTTAAAAGGTTGGCCAAAAAGAGATGATAGAAATAAAATAAAATATATCAAAAGAAAACATATAATAGATAATTCATCATCTTCTTACTTACACCTGCAGTAGATAGATTATAGGGCAAAAGGGGACCTATATTGCATTCCCCTATGCTGCCAGTTTTGCACAACTTGTGAAAGAAATTGTTTTAACCTATTGACCTCACATTTTTGGGTAAAATACAAGTGGAAATTTTTAAAATTTTAAGCTTCATATATATGCATGCTTGTGCAAACCAATTTTTATGCTTTACATAATTGATGCATATAACTACAATTTTCAATTCAAAAATTTTCTCATACTTAAAAAAATAAATATATATACCTGAATATAATTGGAGTATTGCTAGAGAGAATGCACTTTGCAATGGAGTCTGGCAAGTAGAGTTAGTCATACAATAACCAACACAAGATCTACGCCCAAATTTAGCCATTTCCCATCTTTCTACACCACCAGCAGCATCCATAGTCGAAATCCCTTCCTCTAGTATGAAAATAACATGCTCAGCAACAATAGCTATCTTCCTATTTTTGTATTTCCCTTTCTAACTCAATCGAAAGTTGCAGAGTGAAAAAAGTCATGAATAGTTAAAAATAAACGGGTGAAATAGAATAAAAGTGAGTTATGAGAGAACTTGGTTGAATTACCATGCATAAGGTTAAGGGTGGTCATAGTTAGGTGTACCTCTCAGACGATAAGGAAGAGAAAGAAATGATATCATTTTATCTACTTTTGAGAAGCATTAACTGCTTTCTGAGCATATTTAATATTACGAGAAAGATAAGTTTGGATCTTATTTGTACGCGGAATCAACTAAAAGTTTTTAAAAAATAAATGTATTGTAAGAAAGGAAAAAATGACTAAATTATCCAATTCTTTCACTAAAATGAATAAAAAAGCTTGACATTTTTAAGCGAGAATTGAGTTGATAGGAATTGAGTTTTAAGTAAGTAGATTTTGGGAAAATCTCTTAAAAGGATATGGCATTGGTTTTCTTTGGTCTCGAATATATGTCTCTTCTCTTGTAATTGTTTTTTTTTTTTGGTTATGAATTTTCATTTATCACTAATTATTATTGGAACCGAATTTTGATACCAATTAGTCGTTTTTCAAGGGCCCCCGAGCCGATACCACAGCCACTTCCATTTTCAGTTGCTCTCAAAGCAATATTGTATAGTAGACAGAACAAGCAAATCTTAAAGTCACCTATAGCATGTTCTTTTTAAAAAAATATTCCATAAAAATCTAGCAATGAAAATATGCCATCGTTGTTCATTCTTCTAAATGTTCTGGCTGTTAAAATGAGACTAGATCAATAACCTACTTTGGATGCTTTTGCCTCACAGCCATCTCAATCATTTTTTACCCTAAAGCAAACTCCTAACACCAATGTAAAAGAAACCTTTACGAACACTTGATCCACATACTCATCTCATCCCAAGACTACTTTGAAGGGGCTTCACATCCTTTCTACAGCTCATCCTGAAAATTTTTGAAAAAGAATCTTAATTTCGATATGGACAAGTGAAATCCCTATATACGGATTATAGTAATAATAAAGAACTTACATGCACTTCACTGCTGTCTTCAGATTTGGCTTCCTTGTCATCCTCTTCAGCATCATCGGCGTCGTCATCATCGTCACCCTCAGCCTCATCCTTCAATAAATGACATTGCAATTATTCAAAAGAAAGTGACAGAAACAAGAACATTAAGCACATAAATAAGTTTCAGGGTAGGCTTACATCAGTATCAGCAGGTTCATCCTTTGATTCCTGAAAGACAATCAAGAGATGAAACGTTGAAACAAGGGAGTAGCACCGTTCGAATGAAGCCACAAAAAGTACCAGAGAAAGTTGCATGCAATAGTGAGACAAAGCTTTCCAAGAACCCAAGCTACTATTCTACTACAAAGACTAGGACAAATATAGTTTAAAAAGACCTTCCTTTCTACCCATTTCTTCCCTCTTAACTCATTTCACTCAAGGATAGACCACTGTTATAGTCAGAAAGCCTCAAAACATGCTGACAGGTTTTACAAGTAAAGGGCATGAAAATACCTCCTCCTCTTTCTTCTTTTCTGCCTCCTCAAATGCTGCCTTCTCAGCCTGCAGTTATTCAGCAATGTCAAACAAGTACCAAACAAGCCCCATTATGAAAGTTACATCGAAGAAGGGAGATGCTAACGTACATCCTTATTCTTTCCCCAAGTTTCTTCAGCAAACTTCAATGCATAATCTGGTTCATCAGTAACTAAGATATTGTCAAACAAGGTTCCAGATTTCACCTGTAAAATGATCTTTATTAGTTCAGAACAAAATTATGGGTAGCCATAATTAAGGACATATGGCAACACACAAGTACCTGCCACAACTCAATTCCAACATATTTCAGATTGGGGAACACATAGAGATCTGGATCATCCTTGAAATCTGCTAAGTAATCATAAATTAGTGAATGCCTTAAAGGTCAAAGGAAAGAGTATCAGCACAGATAAAAATAAATGTTGGAGCAAACCTGGATTGTCAATCATTGGTGTCTTCCACTTGCCTTGGTAATTGGGGTTCTTAATTTTCTGCAAGGAAATAAAAAATAAAAAGAATAAGTTCGGAAATTGACATCACAATCTTCAATTTTATTCTATTCCACTAACCTTTGGCTTCCACGGTCCCTTGTACTCAGGGTTGGCAATTGTTGGGGAGGTCCATTCACCATCTTCCTCATCATCCCAGTCCTCAGGCTAAAATATAAACATCTTTGTCAGCAAATATTGGTATTTTAGATTAATGCCATTATATGAACAGAACAGGGAGTTTCATTAGTTACCTTCTTTGCATCTGGGTCTGGAATCTCCTTTGGAATGTCATCATAACCCTTCAAAGTTTCACCAAACAAAAAGAAAAAAGGAAAAGAAGAATGAATCATGCTTCAACCAAAATTGCAAGAATGCACGTCAACTGAAGCAGAGGGAGCTATTATACCTCTGGTTTCTTATCCTCGGGGTCAGGAATATACTCCTTGTCATCCCAGTCATCAGGCTGTATCAAGTCAAAAGTTGGATCAGCATACCTAGCCAGAAGGCAACACAACATGAATATAAAAACAGGGTTGGTAATTACTTTCTTGGCCTCGGGATCCTTAATCTTCTTTGGTGGAAGAAGATCCCAATCTGTGTACAAACTACCGGATTTCTTCTCCACATTGTCAACAAGGATGCTGTATGTAGCATCAGGACGAATAATAAATGTGTAAACATGAGTGAGTTGATCAGTCTCACAAGGAACTTCCTTCTTGATTAAGTGGTTCGTTCCATTGTAGGTAAGAATAGCGTGAACCTTTTTAGTGCTGTAGCCACAGATATCTGGTCCAAACATGATACTGCAGCCAAACACGGAATGGACTTTAGAAATTAGGCAAAAGATAAAAATAAATGCAGTCGAAGTAAAAAACTAATCAAAATTAAAATACTTATATTGTTTCACAACCTGTAGGGTGTATCACCACCAAATTTTTTCTGGTCAACTTCGCCACTGAGCAACTTCATGTAGCCACCACCACAATCGAGCTTTTGTTCATGCTTGACAGAGAATTGGAAGACTAGAGTCTTATCCTTGTTGCTGAATGCTGGGAACTCGGCAGAAATAGCATAGAACCTATAATCTTCGCTCGTCTGTATACCTGTATATGATGGTAAAACCAGTAATTAGGAACTCATAATAGTTAATAAGTGCTCATCATCCAATCAAACCTACAATCAGACTAAGAGAAATTGTTAATATCAGTAGTGTGTAATCTTATGCGGGCATTTGAATATATACCTTTTTCATTTGGGTCGCCGGTCCATTTTCCAGAAGTGTGATTCCATTCCCCAGCCGTATTTTCTTCTTTCTTCCAATCGGATTTTACCCACCTACTTTCCCATCCATCTTAAAATTTTCAACAGCAGACAGGAAGGAGTTAAAATTAGAAGATGTTAATGCCCCACGTAAAACATAAGCAATAGCAAGATCATATTACACAAAACTAGATATTGTAAACCTCTAAATTTTTATGGATTACTAATAAATAAAATTTCAAAAACAAAAAATATACTTTTATGCACTGAAAATATGAAATATACTTTTATGCACTGAAAATATGACTTTTAGTTCTCTAAACAGAAAGCACAAAACACAGCCAAAATAGTCAATTGACATAATAGCACATTTACCAAACCCCAATTGCTAAAGAAGGCAACTAAGGAATCTGATGCACAAACGCATCAAGAATGAATTTGAGCATCCAAGCGGCGTCGAAATGTAGATAAATCGCAAATCAAATCCCTACACTAAACATACTATTCATGTCCACTACTGATCCGAGCACTCGCGGATCTACTCACCAAAAATCACATTTTTAAGCATCGATGATCGAGTGAAAAAAAGAGAGAAACTAAAGCACTGTCAGATCCACACAAACAAGCACGATCCGCTACACATATATGCTATCGGTGCGTGCATCAATACACACGCATACGCATTAGGTACATATTTGAAAATGAAATTTTATTGGAAGAAAGATAAAGAGGATTAAAAACGATTAAAGGAAAATTCGAGAATCTGTCTCAAACATAAAATATCTAAAGTGTAGTGAGATTAAGCATTCGTATACAATCAGAAAGTTATCAGAAAAAAAAAACGCACAACGAGATAAGAGGAACGTACCGTCAAAACGCTCTTCGAAGAAGACTTTGGCGGAGGAGATCGCGAAAAGGTAGAGGAAAAGTAGAGATAGTAAACTAGAGTTGTGGGCCATGACTAGAGGAAGAAATAGCAGAGCTGATGATAGAGAGCTGTGAGAGAGATGGACTGAAACTTATAGCGGTCATCCAGTCGTTGGAAAGAAGAGGCTGTGATCTTCAGGTTTCACATGGGGTAAACCGTAAACGTCCTAGCTGGACTTCATTGCTTTCGTGGACGTATGGGTTGTTGCCGCCTAATACCAGATTGTCATTTGGTGTCACGTGGCGGAGTTGTATTGGTGAACACACCGAATTGTCACAGCCATGTGATTTTGTTTTTAATGCCGTACACGAACAAGATGAGATACTACAATTATCCCTTTTTTTTTTTTGAAAGATTACAATTATCTATTTTAAATCTAGGGAAGGTTTGGATACTACGGTTAAAATAGCCGGAGTAGTTCTAAAATGGACGTCATCTGCCAAATTCTCCAGAAACTTCTATTAAGAGCTGGGGAATTGGGCACTGGACACTGGACACTGGACACTGGACACTGGGCACCGGGCACCCAACTCAATGAAACGTGTACTCTGAAAACATTTACACGTTCACTTTTGAAAAATATACAGTTATTTTGTAATGTAACGTATGGACTTAGAACAAAATTTAATGTTATAAATAATATGATTAAATTATCTCAAATATTTTAACTTTTTAATAATTTATTAAATATCAATTTTCATTTTATAACATTGATACTGCAATTTATACAAAATGTATATAATGTTAGTGACAATTAAATTGTTGGATCTCAAAACTTTTCTTGAAAGTTAAAACTATTTTATATAAAATGTTAGAGGTGGTAAGCTGGAAAATGTAGTTGGAATATATTCACTGAGTATGCTTTGACGTTTTAGCCATAACTTTTTCTCTAGCTATTCAAATGAGGTGGTTCTTAATTTGGATTAAACTAGAGAAATAGGGCTACAAATTATCTTATGAAATCGAGTTCTAAGTCAGTCCTTAAGAATTTTAATTTTTGGATGGAAGTTGAGCACAGAATATTGTTTCAGTATAAGAATAGTTCAAAAGAGTTAGGATATAACTTTCAGATTTCTAAATCAAATTGAATAATTTTGGTGTCATTAGAAAATTAAGACAGTGAGGAACATTTTTCTAGAAAAAAGTGTTATCTAATTCCTTCAATTACATAATCAAAAAAAGGTCTTGATTTTTGGAAGAAGTTAGGCAATGACTTAAA
>JANIIA010000008.1:9196873-9211036 GCA_027478495.1 Erythroxylum alaternifolium | reverse complement strand
ATGAAGTCCATGATACAAAACATAGCATGAAGGAAATCATGATGAGATCATGATAATGAGATTCCTATCATGTGCAACTACGTTAGTATCTAAATAATCCTTAATAATAGGATTAATAAGACAGGACAATATTAATCTAGACAGACTAGCACATGTTATACTCATTGATTTGATCAAGCAGTGGATCTCACAAACTGTAAGTATGAGATGTTTAAAGTTAACATGCAGATGCTTATTAAGGGTAGTAAGTACATCGGATAACCCGCCATGAGATTATCATATGGATGATCTATCAAATATCGATGACTAATCTCATCATAGCAATGGTGAAAATATCCTTAGACTTAAGGTACTCAAGGATATCTTGGATACTAATCCTGTGTTTTGACATCATTCCTTGTTAACTCAAGATGAGGTTGCTCCTAGGGTCGTAATTAGGTACAGCTATTGGTATTTGAAGATAATTGGGTAGCCAATAAAGGATTCACCACTCCTGATAGAAGGAGAGGATACCCACGACCTCTTGTCAGGGTCATTACTCATGAGTCTTCGATCAGAAGAGTTATGTGTCATTAAGAGAGTCTTCAATGACACATAGAGTAATGCAATTCTAAGACAAGAACTAGCATCACTTAGACTAGATATGATGTAGTCAGTTTAGTGAGAGTTGACATATAACCCATACTTCAAATCAAGTAGGGTATAGTATGGTGAAAGGATAAATTGCACAGTAATTGTCTATAGAAAGGTTCATAAGTCAAAGAATTAACTATCGAAAATTTCGTAGGTTAATCCACTTATACTCCAACAAATTAGCATCATGAAACCCTTTATGATTTGCTTGAATTAAGATTTAATTCAAGTGCCTAAAATAACCTGGAACCTAAGGGTCATGCGCACAAAAGATCGGATGAAAAACATAGTGTATGTGGCTAATTTTAAGTAGGCCACGACCGTGGCATATAGCGAGCCTATTTTTTTAAGTAGACAATCGTGACAGAGGATACGAATGAGTACATAAGTGAGTTCTTCACTTATGTACACAAGGTCTTACTACTTCTTATATACTTAAGTGAGAGCATAAGGGCTCTAGAAGAGTTCTAAAGTGAGAGAGAGGTATAAAAAGTCTTGTTCTTACAATTTATGCAATTATTGTATGAATCAAAGTGCATGCAATAAGATTCTTGATCTATCTTTTTATTTTGATCATCTATTAGAACTCATCTAGTTTGGTGCCAAATCACCCTTATACATTATTTCTTCTTGATCTTTGCGTATTCTTGGGTGATCAAGGAAGGGTTTGGTGTTTGCAACAACCCAAATAAGGAGAACAAGAAAGGAGGAGAAACAAAAGGTAAAAATGTTTTATATTTCATGTTCTTTTACATATCCATGCATGCATGTATGATTCTGTATTTTTCGGGTTGTCATGATGTCGGAATCCATATTTCGACATTTTCACTGCATTCTTATGTATGTGATGCATGCATCGATGGCAAATGCAACAAAATTATGTCAAGATGGCATTGGGCTAAAAAATTTACGTTTAAACCTAAACTCAGCTCAAAGCTTGATTTGGCCTAAGACTCGTAGCTTAAACTTGAGTAGGATTAGGCTTAGGCAACCTAGCTTGATTGGGCTTGGGCTAAGTTTAATTAATTTATTTTCATTTAAAATTTAAAAATGACATTATTTTAGTTAAGACATCATCATTTACTTAGTATATTTAAGCTTTGGGCTAGACCCAGCTAGTTAGCCCGAGCCTAGTGAACTTAGGCCGAGCTTATTGACTTTAGGTGAGAATAGGTTGAGTTGAGCAAAACTTGACATCTTGTCTATAAATTATTAGTCATTTATTTATATACTCAAGGTTAAAGATTAACTCAAACCTCAAATAGGAGTAAAAATTGGTGATGATGTTAGAACCTCATTATGCCAACACTTCAATGTCAATCATGCTTATAAATGAAAAAATAAAATATGTGATTCTGGGAAACAACTAGCATTGGCCAATGCTTAACTTAAGTTTATGTTTGGTTAGATATAAGGTTTTTAATGGAATAGAATGGTTTATAATGGAATGTAATGTAAATGGATATAATATTAGAAACTTGTTGTTTGGGAGGGATGGAATGGTTCATAATGTAAAATAGTGAAATATTGTTTAGAAGAAGGATTCATAATATAATATAATGAAATGTTGTTTATCATTTTACATTCCATCTGAAACCCACCAAATCGAAGGTAATTTATTGTTACTGTTTAGGATAGAATGTGATGTAATGTGAGACCCTCCCTTTTCATCCTATTCCATTCCATTGCATTATAAACCCTCCTCCTAAACGATGGAATAATATTACATTACATTCAATTCCATTAATAACTACCCAACCAAACATAACCTAAGAGGGTTCACTATCATTATCAACTTAATGCCAAGCTATTCACATGATCAATCTGTTAAGGACAAAATAATTTAGCTGAAGCACGGATCAAGCAAATTCTTTACTTTATTTTTTGGAAAATAAAATATTGTATTAATGGCCTAAAAGTGGATAAAAGAAATGTCAAGTATCATACATGTCTAAAGTCATGTTTTATTAACTTCCTTCACCAGCATAATGCTCTTCTTTCTATTCTTCATATTTCTTACAGTTGCCTTACTACTGCTAGTGATGAAAAAATACTAATAAAAGGGACGGGAACATTTTCTTTGAATACATCTCTTCCTCTTTCTAATTCCCTCTATACCCCAAATTTAACTACCAATTTAATCTCTATAGGCCAATTGGTTGATAACAGTTGTTCTGTTAATTTTCCTCCTTCTGGTTGGTTTATACAGGACCTTCATAGTGGGAGGGTAATCAAGAAGGGGCATAAACAAGGAACATTATTTCACTTGGACCTAGATAATTAAGTTTCTAAAAGTAATAGATTTTACTCTCCTTTTTTGTGTTATTTCTTCTTCAAACGACATTTTGTTGGATAATAAAAAGTTGAATCTTTGGCATCGACGTCCTGGACACCTTTATATTAGTAGACTTAAAAGCATGTTTCAATATGTTATTCCTCCTATTCGACTAAATGTTAATTGTGACCTTTTGACACTAAATTGTGAAAGTTGTGCTTTTGGTAAGACTACTAAATTACGTTTTCTTCTGAGCTCATCTCATGTTGATACACCTTTTGATCGTACTTATATTGATTTATTGGGGCCATCACCATCCTTATCGATGTTGGGATATAAGTTCTTTGTCTTGTATATTGATCATTATACACATTTTACTTAGGTATTTTTCTTGCATGCTAAATCTGAAGTTGCCAATATAGTAAAAGCCTTTTAGCATGATTGAGACACAATTTGGCAAAGCCATTAAAATCTTTCAATATGACCTTGGAGGAGAATTTCATTGCTCATAACTTATAACATTCTTTTAGACTAAAGGGATTTTATATCAACTATTATATCCCCAAAGCCTAAAACAAAATGATGTCATCGAAAGAAGACATCGACATGTATGTGAAATTGCTCGTACCCTCCTCCTTGAGTCTCATATCCCTCATAGTTTAGGTAGAAACCATTTATACAACTATTTTTCTTATCAATCGACAACCCACATATATGCTTCAAAACAAAACACCTTGGTTTTGCTTATATAAGAAATCCCCAACATGTTCTTAACTTAGAGTTTTTGGTTGAATTTGTTTTGTCTTAAAGCCTCCATATGAATGAACCAAATTATCTCCTAAAGTTTCCAAATATGTGTTTCTTGGTTGTTATGACAAGCATAAAGGCTTTGCTATGATTTCCAAGTAAGAAGAAAGTGCATCTCACGTCATATGAATATTTTTGAAAATTTATATTATTTTTCATCTTATTCTGAAACACCTATACATTCCACTAGTGAAACTTCGTCATTCATGCCTTCATTTTCTGATACTTTTCATTTAGAAAACAATTCAGAAATTGACTTTCTAGGTTCAAGTGTATCTACATCATCGATGTTTCAACCCAATCCTACTCCTGAAGGTCCAATAAGTCCATAATTAATATCATTGCCCCTTTCCCCTCCATCTGAGCCATGTCGTTCAACCCATTCCAACTTAGGAAAAGCTTCAAATAGATATGGTTATTCTCTTGAATGTTATGGTCCTTCAAATGCTTATTTTAGCACTCTTAATTCCATTTCCATACCTTCTAGTTATAAAGAAGCAACATAAATTACATGTTGGAAGAGTGCCATGGAAGAGGAAATTTTGGATCTTGAGGCAAACCAAACTTATTAGGAATTAGTTCCTGCTCCATTTGATGTATCATTGGTTGGTAGTAAATTGGTGTATAGTATAAAACTTAAAGTTGATGGTTCTATTGATAGGTTTAAGGCCAGATTAGTTGCTTAAGGATTTACGTGGGAATATGGTATTGACTACGAGGAGAACTTTTCTCCAGTAGCTAAGATGACAATATTTCGAATGTTGATAGTGGTGCCATTCACTAAAAGATGGCCTTTACATCATATGGATGACAAAAATGACTTTTTGCATGGATACTTGAAAGAGAATGTATATATGAAACGACCACAAGGATATCCTCTCTCTAATCCCAACTTGGTATACAAATTCAACAAGTCACTTTATGGACTCAAAGAAGCTCCTCGTGCATGGTCTGATAAACTCTCATCTACTATTAAATCAACTAGGTTTCAACAAAGTTCCAATGATCATTCATTGTTTACTTCAAATTCCTCTAATGACATCATTGTTTTGCTAGTGTATGTTGCTAATATGGTTATCTCAGGAGATGATCAACTGGAAATTGACAAGTTGAAGAAAATTGTCCAATCCTCCTTCTATGAAAGATCTTTGCCATTTATCTTATTTATTTGGATTGGAGGTTTCTGAAACATAAAATGGCATATATCTTACACAACAAAGTATATTTCTGATTCGATCCAATTGTCCAATCTTCCTATAAACCAATCTTATGCTACGCTAATAGAGATCAATCTTAAATTAACAAAAGATGCAGGAAAATCATTATTTGATCCAACCCTCTACAGGCATCTTGTTGGTAGTCTTATATATCTCACAATAACTCGACCTGACATTTATTATTTTATTCAAATAATTAGTCAATTTGTTTCCAATCCTTTTAAGTTGCATCTTTATGCTCTACTTTGCATCATTTAATATTTGAAAGATACTTTGGGAATTGGTATATTCTTCTCTTCAATATCCTCTATTAAGCTTGTTATATTTGTTGATGCTGATTATGTTGGGTTCCCTAATACAAGGCGTTCCATTAGTGGCTGGATTATCTTTTTCGGCTCATCCACTATTTCATTTACTTCTATTGGATTCTAGAATCTCATTTGATAAACTTGCATCTGTTTATGCTGATAATATTAATGCTATTTGCATAGTAACTAATCTTGTCCATCATGAATGCACGAAACATATTAAGGTGGATTACCACGATATTTGTGGGCTTGTGTAAGATCAAATTAACTAACTTCATCATGTTCCTTATAAAGATCAAGTTACTGATTTGCTTACTAAATGTATGACTTCTACACGACACTAGTATCTAGTTTCCAAATTGATGCTTATGGACACCTAACATCAATTTGAGGGGGGAAGTCAACAGTAATATTACTTTAATAGTATCCTTCATATTAGTAGTCATTATATTATCTTTGATATTAGTTTTATAAATTTGTATATTTTCATTTATTGTAATCCTACAATTACATACCTAATATGTTGTATAGTCTTGTATATAAATACATACACACCAATAAAAGAGAGATAAGATTTTTCCACCAAACTTTGGTCTTTTATGATATTATATTTGTGTTATTATTAGATAGTTGGTGAATCTGGGTAATATACTACCTAACCTTATTGAAGGACATCACTATCTATTATTATTAATGACTGAGGAAACTTTTTGTACTACTTGGTAGGTAGCGTTGAATCAAATTGTAAGTGGAGTGTAGGTAAAGTCACCCTAAATCTGTCTAGTTGTCAAACCAAAACCTAATTTTCTTTCCATTATCGATTATGTGCTCCAATCTTATTGAAGTATATTCATAAAACTTAGGGAATAAATACAATGGAAGGAGTAAGTCTAGTTTTCCAATAATCAATATAAAACTGCCTTTATCCTTGGCTAGCCATTAAAGAGAAGCTTCCAATAAGGGACAGAATCAAGGTTACTCTCTTTTCTCCTCTTATATTGCTCCTATGCAGTAAAGAGCCAGAATCTTATTCTTTATATGTCAATTTTAAGCTTATGTATGGTATTACATTCAAGCTCTATGTCATAAGAGATACCTAGGAAGGAATTGGAAGGAAATCATACTTTGTGTAGCTAAATTCAAATACAATCATTAAGGAGAACTAAACCTATATTGAAAATCTCGTATAGCCATGTTATACACTCTATTTAGTTTAAAGAATCAAACACATATTTAGAGGGGAGGCTAGAGATGTAAATTCCATCCTACAAAGAGTTCCTTAACTTCTAATAGAGCTTGTTACTGTTGGGAATTTAAATAATGCTCAACCATGAAATGGATTCAAGTTAAAGTATTCTCGTCCCTCAAGAGGAATGCATTTAACTTCCAAAAAGCATGAATTACCTATATCACCAGGTCACTGTTTGATAATAGTTCGAGTTATGATAAAGCATTAATTAAAACTGAGAAAAACCTGAATCAAGGAGGCTAATAAACCCTTATGCTAGATTTACTAAAGGTTAGACCTCTTAAAAGGAAAGAAATCAGCAAACCACTATATTGCTCTCTAAATATTGTTTTCTAATGTCTAACTTGGTTACAAAAAGAACTTTTAACTCTTTGAAAAATTAGAAAAATGAAAAATCTATCATACATGAATTTCCATATTATTTTTTAAATATTTTTTAATACCCTAAGGCAATAGTATTTAGTACAATTGAGTTTAACCATGCATTCTTCTCTTAAATTAGTCAAACTTTGTTAGTACTACTGATTTTAATTTTTCAGCTTCAAAAAGACTTACAATGAGGTCACAATTCACTAATATTTTATTAGGACTTTCTTACTTATTAAAGGCCTCCATTTTTATGCTAGAAAATGCGATTATATTTTTTAGTGGCATCATAAATCATAAAAACAAAGTAATATTGATATGTGCTTAATACTACACTTAGTTATTAATGCCTTAGAAATGCTTAGGATACTCACTTTAGCTGATATTTGATCTTAGGTACATTTTAGAAGTGAAAGAGCTAAAGTGACCCAAAGGCATATTCATTGAAGCCATCTTCTTAATGTCTATTCTCTGTTGATTTATGGAGCAAGAACAAGAAGATGATTAAAAGAAGAAAGGACAAGATAGAGTGTGAAATTGAGGAACAAAGTAAGCAATCATCTCACAATAACACAATGGCCCATGCCATGCTTCTCATGGTTGTGAGAAGCCTCTCACAGCTATGATAAGCTACTCATGGATGTGACAAAGCATGTCACACCCATGAGGTCCCTCTCACACCTGCGAGAAGTCACTCACGGGTGTGAGAACGGACAACTGTCCCATTTAACTCTAATTTTTAACTATAAAGGGTAATGTTTTGATGGCCAAAACAACTGTCTGGGGATAGAAGCAAAAACCTAGTTTTTCTTCATTTTCTCTTAACTTTCAACACCAAAAGAGGATACAATGTCTAATGCTTTGATTTGAAGGAGAAGATGGAAGGCTAACTTTCGGATGCCGATTTGGAGGTGCAATCGATGCCAAAGAGAACATTAAGCATAGTATCATTATTTATCATTTTCTTTCCCTCTTTTTAGATTGTTTATGTTATCTTAGGACTATTGATTGGGTATTGTGTAAAAATTCTTTTGATACTTTATTGAATCATTTTTCATGGAAGCTCATTGCAAGAACTTGAATGCGATACATAATAGTCGTGTTAAAGGTCGTATTTGACAACTAACAATGTTGAATCGTTAGGGATAACATAGCATAAGTTAAATAATCCGAGCTTGTGTGATTATTGCTTAGATTGATCCATTTTTTCTCACTTATAATGCGACTGTCTGGATAAACTTAGAGATCTTGTTCTAGGTTTCTCGATAGTTAGGTTTAATTAAAGATCTTATTTTAATTAACTATGACCTAAAGAAAAACTGGGGATTAATAGAGCTTGTTGTTAATTTATGACCAATAGTTCGGAAAGAGGTGTGAGGACAATAATGTAATGATAAATGTTAAAATGTGCATAGGTCGAGATTAAACCAAAGAGCCAAGTTTTACACACATTTATCCCTCGTCATTTTTTGCTATTTTTGATAAATTGCTAATTTGTTAGTTTAATTTTATTTTGTTATCTCAATTGAATTTACACAAAACCCCCTGTTTAATTCTTTTGCATCAATTATTTTCTTTACGGAAATTAATCGAACATTCATTGTGGACACGATCCTGACTTACTACAACTATAAATTTTAGTGTGTAAAATTAGGTAAATTTTGTAGTGCACTTAACAAGTGCTGTCAAAATTTGGCACCGTTGCAGAGGAATGTGATGATTTAATATTTTTATTTTAGTTAGTGTTTTGTTTATATATTTGTTTATAATTGTTTCTTTTTGTTATGTTAATTTTTAAATGTTTGTTAATGTTGTCGTATGGTAGTGACCAGATCTCCTCCTAGAGAACTTAAGCAGCTTGATCTGAAGATAAAAAGGACATTGTAGAGATTACAAAGAGAA
This sequence comes from Erythroxylum alaternifolium, assembly GCA_027478495.1. Taxonomy (NCBI): domain Eukaryota; kingdom Viridiplantae; phylum Streptophyta; class Magnoliopsida; order Malpighiales; family Erythroxylaceae; genus Erythroxylum; species Erythroxylum alaternifolium. Next base: position 9,202,279 of record JANIIA010000008.1, on the reverse strand, counting down.
GCTAGCATAGAATCGGAATTAGAATCAAAACTTGAATCTAAAGATACTATGGCAAATTCGAGAATGCTGAGGTAGTTGGGACCTAACCCAAAGACCTTTATACATTACATTTCCAAATTTTGTTGAGCATTTTACTTTTGAGTTAAAGTCTAGATTAATACATTTGTTACCCAATTTTCATAGTTTTATAGGTGAGGATGCACATAAGCATCTTAAGGAGTACAATGTGGTTTGCCTGAGCATGAAGCCTCCTAGGGTGATAGACGAGCAAATCATATTGAGGCCTTCCCATTCTTACTAAAAGATGCAGCAAATGATTGGTTGTTCGATTTACCTACTGGAAGTGTGAATACTCGGTTAGAGATGAAGAGACTATTCTTGGAGAAATACCTTACCTAAGCCCTAATACAACCTGTATAAAGATGTTGGACCTCGAACTTTTATTGGAATTTAGCATTATTAAATGAGAATTTCATGGTGTTCATTCATGAGTAAAAATCAAAATTTTTGAGTTAAAAATTTTTGGAGTTTAATTAGGTATGTTATTATTTACATATGGTTGTATGGATTAAAATGAAATGTTAGAATTAAGTGGAGGAGTTAGTAGGAATTGGATTTATAAAGAAGGGTAAAATTGGAAAGTTAAAAGTTTTGTCTTAAACAAATAAGATAAAGAAGAGAAGTAGGAGTTGCGAGAGTTAAGAAACAAAAAGAGAGTGAGAGTCGTGGAAGAGACTAGAAGGAGAGAAGGAGAAAGAAAAGGAAGAAGAAGGAAAGAAAGAAAAAGCAGAAAGAAGAAGAAAGAAAAGTTTAGGTGAGTTTTTAGGTATTCTTTGCCTATTCCTTTTTGTTTTGATAGATGAAGTAGAGAAAATAGATTTTATGTGATGAAAATGAAGAGAGAGAAAGAAGAGGAATAAGAGAAATGTGTTCTTAGATTTCTTTTATGAACTTAAGTAGATCTTAGTTCTTCTAATTAGATAAATCAAGAATAGATCAAGCTTAAGCTCATTCATGGATAGTTAGGTTTAAGGAGAGCTTCTTTCGTGTGTGTTTATTAAATGAAAATATATGTTTTTGAAGGGAATCAAGCTAATTGAAGTCAAGAGCAAGGAGAAGAACAAGCTTGATCTTGGAAGTATCAAGTAAATAGGTAGGTAATATGTTTATAGTTTTGTGATGATGAGCAAAACTATTTGTGTGTATGAATGCTATTAATGTTTGTCTTAACTCATTATAAATATGGGAAAAACATTCTCTGATTTTATATCATATTTGTTTGTATAATTGTGTTGCCTTATGCTAAGGAAAAACAGAAATTTAAGAAGTATGAAAAATATGATTTTGATATGTATACATATGAAATCTGTTTATATGGGTAAGAGAGACACCATTTTGTTTGTCACGTGCACATCGACTTAAAGCCTTCTCTCGGCTACTCGCTTGTGGCATATGAGCTCCAAAATATAGACTCATTTCGTTCATAGTGTAAACTTTAGTTTCGCCATTTCGTTTTATAGGATTCTCTTGAGCCATTTTGTTTGTGCATTACATCCTGAATTGTTGGACATGGAAGATGTTTGAATGATATCATGTGATGATTGAATGAAAAATATGAGCTGAATTGTGTGGGAATGTGTTTTAGATATTTGTGAAAGTCTAAAATTTTGAATGTGATCTACTAAGTTTAGCATGTGATTTATATAAATATACTTAAATGTGTGTGGTTCATTATTGCTGGCTATAAATGTATTAGCCACTAAGCTTCCTAGCTCACCCCACTATCTTTCCACTCCTCAGGTGAAGAAAAAACAAAACAGCATTAACTTGCAAAATTTGGCACACTCCAAGGATTTTTTTTATCATTTGTAACTTAACTAGGTAGTTCAGAAACTTTTAACACTTAGAATCATTTCAAGCATGAGTATCCATGAAAGTGTTTTGCATTCTACTACTGATGTGATTTTTGAGATTTGTAATATAGAGTTGTGTAAGAACCCTGTTATTTAAAGTTAACAGAAAAAGTTGCAGAGATTCTCATATATATGTGTAAAATGCTATGTTCTGCCAAATGAAATTTTTGTTGCATATTTGGTACTTAATATGCTTCAAGTGTGTTTATAGGTGATAATTGCCTTCATAGACTTAAAAGCGAGGAATTCAAATGAAAACACAGTGTAAAATAGAATATACGATAGAGAACAATTAAGGAGATTTAGAATTATGATTATGATGTTTTCTATTATGTTTTTTATATATATGGCTATGATTTCCTGCTTGTCAATGTATACCCAATTTTTCTATTATTATTTAGGCTAGATGAACCGTAGTTGAATACTTTAACATGTTTTGATTATTTTGTGAATGTAATTGAATTGATTGATTGTTGTGATCTAATTATTTTTTTTACGATTGTCTATTAATCTGATTTATTAGACTTTAATTTGATTTCATACTTAGTGATTGAGAAATCCTTGGTTGAATAGATCCAGGATAATTGGAAAGAGTTTATTGCTATCCTAGAGATAGGACAACATACATATTTTGGATTAGGGTTAAACCTAATAGAGGGATTCATAATACGGTAACATAATCCTATAAGTTTTAACATGTGTAATTTGGTTAGAGAACTTAAGGTTAGTTATTAGTATACTCAAAGTTAGCTACTAGCATACCTTAGGAATCTCCACAGTCCAACTAATTAACAACACAATTGCATAAAAAATAATCAATCGATTAAAGATTTAGGGGGATTGGATTCCTAGATACTAATAATTATTTGATATTGGTAATTAATTTAGTGTCACCAATTCTTTGCCTAATTCATATTGCTTGTTTAGTTTAATTATTTAACTTGAGTTTTCTTAATTCAAACATAATCAATACTTAAGCTAAATAATATAACAAAAAAAATTACTAGTACGCATTGTCCTCATGGGATTGAACCGTATTTGCTGGTACTAGATACAACTATGCACGTGCACTTGTGATATTAAATATTGACCAACAAATTTTAGGTCAATCAATGTCCCATTTGGACCTGTACCCACTGTTGGTCCGTGTCTAACTCCTTTACCACCACTTCTACTACCAACTCGACCCAAATTTTTACCTGAACTAAAGGCAGCACTTTGACCACGTATTATCTTTTTTGCTCTTACTCCTGAACTCCTCCCTACTATCAGAGAGCTCCTCTATAAATTTTCCTGCTCTCTATAGATATAACAAGCCTAACTGATACTAATGGGTCCCTAATGTGTTCTTCTGTGAAAGCTCCCATAAGTAGCATAACTTCATTTCCCTCCAAATTCTTTACCAAAAGGTCCTCCAAACCTTTAACTAAACCTTTTACCTAATTTAATTGGTAGTGCATTAGTAGTACTATACTATCTTGCATCCCTATCAATTCCTCGATCGCTACCAAACTTGTAGAAACTACCACTCCTACTCGATGTAGCACTGACTTTTTTAGATCCCCCATACTGGCAAACCACGAAATACTAGCTCCCCTCTTAATAGACTAACTCCCCTCTCTATAATGACTCTCTAGTTGCTTCTAGCTCTCCTCTATTTTTGCCCTATTTTACCACATCCTCTAATTTGAGTGCAATCTTTAGTAACTTCTTGAAATCATAAGTAGTAGCTCTTAAACCTAAAGGAATATTTATCGTTAGACCTAATCAAATTAATAGAATTTGTTCTCGATATTTTCCACAGCCCCTAATGCATACTTAGTTAAAAAATTGTAAAGCGAGCCTCATAATTTGCTGCTGAAATCTCCTTTGTTTGAAGTAAACTCATAAACTCTTTCTTCTCTCGATCCTAATATATCCATGCAGTGTATTTTACTTTAGAATCTCAATGCAACTTTTACCAAATCATCTCTTGTGACTCATAAGATCTCTTTATTAATCTCCACCAAGTCAGTGCATTGGCCTAGAATAATGAAACAATATATTGTAACCTTCTTTTTGAGGTACACTCCAAACAGTCTAAAACTAACTCTATCTACTCCCACTATGCCTCAGCCTCCTTAGGATTGTAATGCCTCAAAACTAAAGTGCACCCACTTTACAGATCCGCTCATAGTTACAGTCTACCCTAGAATCACCTTAGGATGAAGCCACAGTAATAGCCTGTTGCATCATTTGAAAGAATTGCACCTTCTAAGATGGCATTGGCATCTCTCCTCCTACTTGATTCACTTTGGCATCCCCTTAATTAGGCACATCTAGAGGAAAAATCAAATTATTAAATTCCCCAATTGAATTTAGGCCAACAATATCATCTTCCTATAAATGTAAACTTGCTCTGATACCACATCGTGGTAAGGTTAGCACGTTGGATGGGAATTCTTGATCAGCTACCACCAATGCTAAAGATGACAACTATAAAAGCACTCAATTTGACTATTATGGATCATATTCGTATGGTTTGCTATTATGCATCATATTCATATGGTTTGTCGACATCGAGGACCCATGAGATATGTGTATCAACTTTTAGTGGAGCCCGATGAGCTATCATCATTAGGAGGAATTTGGGAGTAATACCAACAACCTTAGTCCTTACCATCAAAGAAGGGAGGATGACCACTAGAGGAGATTCATCCTAACCAACAGACTATAGCTCGGTTGGAGAGATAGCAAGAAAAACTTGTGGAGCAGATAAGCAAGCTTGAAACTTCATCAGACTGGATAAGAGAGTTGATGGAATCAATAACAAGCCATCTTGACGTTGCTTGCTTAATTCCACCATCTCGTGAAGGCACCCCATCTACATCTCCTCCATGTATCCAGGATCATCATTAGGAGCACCCATCCTTGTCAAATCAGATAAGTTCATACGATGCATAAGATATTTTAACTTGTATCGTCCTTCTTTTTATTTTTCTTTTGTGTATGTTTTAATTTTCTTTTCGTTAATTATCTTGTCCTTCTAAACATTATAATTAACATTGTTTCTATTATTATCATCTTTAGTGTTATTGTTATTTCCTTTATATCTTTTATCTTTTCTTTTTCTTTTATTTTTGCAAGGATAAGTTAACATTGGATGGATTAAATTCAAAAATCATCATAATTAGGAAAGTACCAAATCACCCTCTCACTTATATATCTACTTGTATTATGTACATTGAGGGCAATGTCCAACTTTAAGTGTGGTGATGGATTTACTGAATTTTAAACTAATTTTTTCAAGTTTACTATAATCTTAATTATAAATTTTATTAACTGATATCTTGAATTGGTTGAATCTATCTATAAATACTATATGTTATTATTGAATATTGACATGAATTGGTGTGCAAAAAGATTATGGTTAGAATTGTAACATCCCGGTCCCACCTAACGGGTCGGATCAGAGAAACGGGTCTACGAGAAGACCAATTAGTGAAGTTAGGAC
>JANIIA010000008.1:9162688-9190202 GCA_027478495.1 Erythroxylum alaternifolium | reverse complement strand
ATTGCAACGTTGTCTTTTCAGGACCGAGAGTAGACTCCTAGCTTCAGAGGGACTTTTCCAGCCGTGTAGATTGTGTTAGCGAGAGAAGTCATGGCTCACAGGTCGGTCAGCTGGGACTTTTGGGTGGCCTAGATAGATTTGATGTTTTTCCTCTTTCCTATAGCATTTTGTACTAGGCTTTTTGGATTTATGTACAGACAGTAAAGGAGATGTGTAAACTTTTGATGTTGATAAATGAAATGAGGAAGAAGTTAATTGAAAAAAAAATATTGTGATTTTCTATTAATGCATGTGATGCCATGTGGAATGAATGTAGTGATTGCACGTAGCTCACCCTTATCATAGGATATGTACCGGAATAACCTGCGGGCGTCCCGGTGCGTACCCTACGGTAAAGGGGTGCTACATAGCTAGCTTAGACACTTGATAAGTGTCCTTAAACTCATCTTACACGTACACCGTATGATATAGAAACTACCAAAATCATCTTTAATATATTTTGTTGTAACTCTCTCCTTCTTCTACCTTTGAGTGCCGAAACTTATTCTTCCCTCACATCTTAAGTTCCTACTCTAAATTCTATCCTTTACCACCTCAAAACCTTTGTCAATTTCTTATGAAAGATAACTATATTCTGCTGATTCTTCTTGTCTCTGCTGAAACTCATCCTACTCCTTCATTATTCATGAGATGATCTTGCATGCTTGTAAGGCTAAGCAGGCTTGATACATTGAGGTGGCATTTGAGATGGACAAGTAAGTGAAGTATTGATCTATTGTAGCATGTGTTAGCAGAAATTATGATGATTGATTAGGGATAGATTGAATGTGGTATTGATGTTGAAATTGTGATGAAAAATGATGAATGAAAAGGGTACCTTCTGTTTTGTTTTTGTAAGCATGACAACAGTAGTTTATAGGCTGTTATATGGATGATTTAAGTTAGGATTTAAAGTATAATTGATGATGAATTCATGCTAAATATAGGTGTTATTGGAGTGTTTTCAAATCTGGAAAAGTTAGGGCTGTATATATGATGGTATAAAGTGAATGGTAATGAAATAAATGAGTAGATTTTTATGAGATTTAATATAACCAATATGGAAGCTAGACTAGCATGAAATGAGGTAGCTTTAAAGGACATGAATTCTGGAAAAATTCAGGTGGTAATGAAGTCTTTAAGTATGTGAAATTCATTTAGAATTGATGGAAGAAAGACAGTGCACAATCATGCATCGTGGCCCTCAGTGCATGATCGTGGGTTGTTGCATTAGCTTCTGTCACAATCGTGGCATGGTCCCCCATGATCATGGGCCTAGTTCTGGAATGTTAATTTCAACCTTGTATACATGTTGGACCAGATAAGGAAATTTCACTTTAAATTGGTGTATTTGGACTTGATTAAGGTTTGGAATGAACTCACCAAAAGCTCAAAGTGTCCATATCTGGTTCTGAATGCACTCTTTGGTACATCAACTTCTGCTATTTTCAATTGATAATACCGTGACCTCAAATACAGTTTAGTAAACACTTGAGTTCCCTGAAAGAGATTGAGTAAATCATCTATTCTCGGTAGGGAATATCTATTCTTCACGATCACCCGATTTAATTACCTATAATTAATGCACGATCTCAAAGTCCCATCCTTTTTCTTCTCAAACAAAACTAGAGCTCCCCAAGGTGATATACTGGTTCTCATAAAACCTTTATCTAACAACTCCTACAACTAAGTCTTAAGTTCTTTAAGTTCCACAGGTGTCATCCTATAAGGAGGAGTAGGTATAGGAGCAGTATCTAGGACAAGCTCAATGGTGAATTTTGTTTCGCTATCTGGTGGTAATCGTGGTAATTCAACGAGAAAAACATCTTGAAAATTCCTAACAATAGGAATATCCTATAATGTCTTCTCAACTCAGGTATCAGTCACATAGGCTAAATAGGCATCAAATCCCCTTCGAAGCAGTCTAAAAGCTCTTATTGATGAAATCAATCTGGCTGGCACTACTTGACTAACATCTCGAAATATCACTCTTGGTTGAGTAGGAGATTTAAGAATAACTTCCTTAGTGTAACAATTCATCACAACCCTATGAAAAATAAGCCAGTCTATACCTAAAATAAGGTCTATCTTTTTCAATTGCAGTACTATGTAATTGACTTTTAACTAAGCCGGGTCAACCTGAATAATACATCATTTACATACTTCTCCAATTACTGTAGTACTACCTACTGGACTTCTCACCTTTAAGAAAAATTTCAACATCTCTCTCTCATAATGCAATTTAGATGCCAGAGGTGGGGTAATAAATGAATGTGTAGATCTAGGATCTAACAATGCAAATGTCTCAAAATTAAAGGCATGTAACACACCTGCAACAACATCTAGGGAATTATGTACTTTCTGTTTTGTAATAGCAAACATCCTGGCTTGAGATTGTGGTTGGTTACTTTGTATCTCAATCCTAACACTAGGACCTGCTAAATTAGCTTTACCCCTACCTTTGCCTCTCTGTACTGCTCCACTAGCTCTGCTTTATTAGATAGTCATCTCTAATATTGATCATCCTCTTACTCCAAACTGTGTTCCTAAAGTTGTTAGACAGTCTTTACTCTGATGCTCTAAGGAGCCACAACCCAAACAAGCTCCCGATACCTTCCAACATACTCTACCATGTCTTCTTCTACAGAATTCACAATTGGGAATTTGTTGTGTTTGTCCATCATAAGTCTGTCTGATAGATGCCTGACCTTTACCACCACTAGAATGAACATAACTGCCTCTAGGACTAAACCCTGATTGCCTCAATTTCGACTGTGGTCACGATGATCTATTCTGGCATTTAATAAATTTCCTGTCAAAGTTAGCTTGAAACTCACCATGCCTCTTAATCCTAAACTCCCATATTTACTCTCCTTGTTCATCCTTTAATAATTGTTCAATCTGAATAGAAGTAGCTCGTAGCTCAGTAAAACTATTCCGATTTGTAATAGCCAACCTTATCCTAATCTCCATTCAATCTATTCGTAAACTACCTACATTTATCTTCCTTAGTCGAGATCAGAGTAGTAGCATACCCCACTAGTTCAATGAACCGTACTTTATACTTAGCTACTGTGAGATTTCCCTATTTTAAATTTAGGAATTCCTTCATCTTTCTATCTAAATAGATTTTTGGCATGTAATTATCCTTAAATACCTTCAGGAAGTCCCCCCATGTCAGTTTGCAAGGTGGGGTGGAACCACCTAGAACTGTCTTCCACCACTAATAAGTTGGATCTGGAAGTAAAGAGACTAGGTAGTCGAACCTCTCATTAGGCTCACAGTTTATTTGATCAAATATTCTCTTTGTTCTCTCTAGCCAACCCTTTGCCTCGATAGGGTCTATACTTCCATAGAAGTCTACAGCCCCCTGATTCGTAAGTTTATTATACCTCTTTTCTCTCCTTTCAGGAACTCTCTAAGGCATTTGTTCAAACTATGGTCTAGGGAAGACTCTATTGGATCCTATTGACTTAAGATCAGTTGATTCTATGACACAATCTCCTATAGCAGATGACCTATAACAAACAATAATAATGATCACTATCATGTTGAAATGCTCATATACGTCCCTAAGAATGCCAAACCATGCTCTGATACCAAAACTGTAACATACCACTCCCATAGAGTAAAAGCCCAAACATACTAGAGAATATTTGAGAACATACTCTATAAAAATGGTACATTAAGACAATCAAACTAACTCATTAAAGGAAGTAAACATATTATAAGCATTCTAAGAGTTCATTTCTTCCCATTTCATTCACAAACATAAAAGTCGCATGTATCATTACTATTCAATATCCATATATATACATTACACAACATTTTTTTAGTTCAATCAGTGTACCAAAGATATAAAACATGAAATGGGATGCTAATACACAAGACTATAACTAGACTCCTCAGATTTAGACGATCAGACCTTTGAGCCATTCTTGTCCCCAAAATGCAAGTACGAGACTTCTAATTTATCACTTTAGTAGCTAGAACTCCCTTAAACTTGAAAAAACAACATTGCAATTTTGATAAGTTTACGAACTCAGTAAGTGAACCATCATCGATGTATTCACTCAAGTTATATCCCAGGAACAAGTATATCAAAGTTTATCATACTTCCATAAGCATATCATGTAAGCTAGCATTGCATATCATAACACATCCTCCATTAACTTCAGTTATAATTCACTATTTCAAAATAATTTAATATTTTATTTCATTTCAATCATTTGATACATGTAGGGATGTATATGCAAATGCAAATATGTTTCAATTCTCGTTTTGTTTTGTTGTGACCAAGTGCCTATCCACCCAATTTATTGTCCCGTATCTATTGTGGATACCGAGATTATTTTTGGCCTGTATCTATTGTAGATATTGAGTATTATCTAAGAATGAGGCTCTTTTTCATAATCCTGAGCTCAAAGCTCTTTCCTCCACATCGGTCACTCTGGTCACAACTCCTTTATCTGATCATGCATTTCAATATGATGAGATGCATCATTTCATATGCTATGTTTTCATTTCCTTTCATTTTTGTGTACTCATGCCACATATATTAAACTCATTAGATCTAAGTCTGATATTTATCAATCAGTTGTACACATATTCCATATTAAACATACAATTCATACAGAAGCATAAATAAATGAGCTTACACATCAAAGTTAACTCACAGTATGCTCCAAAAAAGCTATTGCCTCGATGTTCTGACAATGTCTAGATGTTGACAATCACCTTGCACATCTATCGTCATACAATACGCACATAGTTCACAGATCACTAATTTGTTTAATTATATAAATATACAATCATGCACATGTATATGTGTCATGTTTCAATGCATGCTCAATTGACTTTTTGGTATATATTCTTGTATAAATATCTTGACCATTCAAACATTAGAGCTTGTATACAACTAGTTTGCAATCAGGTTTATACCTTAAGTAAGCTTGATTTACTTCAAATTCATCAATCTTACATTTACCAAACTTTTCTAGCAATATATATTCATACAATTACCTAATTCTCATTTGTAATTACCTCATCTTCTTCAATGCTCATTCATGCATGCCTAATACACATTACTCATATCCTTAAGATCAAGTTTGCATTCAAAAGAACACTTTTATTCCTTTATTACATCATAATTTCCAGATTTGGATACATTGACATCATAACAGTACATTCTTTAAGTTATGACGTCAATTAACAACCTAAACTTATCAAGCACTTAACCAATTAATCAAGCAACAATTAGACTTGGTATTGCTTCGAAGGGTTCCTACATTCTGAGACATTGCCTCCACTAGTTGACCTAATAGAACTTCTTAATTTTGTATTGATGAGGTGTGGTTATTTGTTACTTGTTCGAATTTGCTTTCGAGCCTCTTATGTGCATCCTCCATGCGTCCAATTTTATCCAAAATCTTATCCAACTTAGATTCCATCGAGCTTGATTTATTTTGTTGGAAGCTTACTTGTCCTTGCAGCCTGAACTGTCCTCCAGCATTATTTATCTAAGAGAAGCTAGGGTGATTCTTCCACCCAGGGTTATAAGTGTTGGAGTAGGTATTGTTTCCCCTTCCTCGTCCATACTGGGCTCCTATATAATTTATTTGCTCTGGATCACTTTCCTTCATCAAGTAACAGTCCACGGTATTAAGGTCCATTTTTCCATAGAGTTCACACTTTTGTTGTAAGACTTTCACCAGGGCTGAAGACAAAGCCTTCATGTTATTGAGCTGTCGCATCAAGTTGTTAATTTTTGCTTGCATTTTTTTCATTTATTGACAACCACAATTCCTTTTTGCACTCGAAATGAAGTAGTTTGTCTACTCTGCTCGTTCGTCCACAGGCAATTATTACTCATTATCTCCTCTATCAGCTCTTTCGCTTCATCAACTATCTTCCTCATCAGTGATTCTCCTGAAACTGTGTCAATTATGCCTCTCATCGGTGGGTTTACTGATGAATGCTCCAGTTGCCTTTATGGCATTGATGAATAAAGTATTCTGACCTTACTTAGATCATTTTTTAATTGTATTCAAAGATTATATCTTGGTGTATTCAAAGAGTAAAGAGGAACATTCTGAGCATTTGAGGTTAATTTTATAGATAATGAAATAGAAGTAATTGTACGCCAAGTTCAGTAAGTGTGAATTCTGGCTTGATCAGATGGTGGTCTTGGGTCATATAGTGTCTAGACAGGGTATACAGGTAGATCCAAAGAAATTTGAGGTCATGATGAAATGGGAAACACCTAGAAATGTGTAAGAGATTCGGAGTTTTCTTGGGCTAGCAAGTTATTACAGGAGGTTTATTGAGAGGTTCTCATTGATCTCATCCCCTTTTATAAAACTTTTGAGGAAGAACGTACCTTTTCAATGGAATGATGAATGTCAAAGGAACTTTGATGAATTAAAACATCGATTAACTATAACACCGGTATTGGCTATTTCATCTAGATGTAGAGGATATGTTGTATACAGTGAAGCTTCACACCAGGGGTTAGGGTGTGTTTTGATGCAGTATGGTAGAGTGATGGCTCATACTTCGAGACAGTTAAGGCCTTTTGAGTTTAATTATCCAGTTTATGATTTAGAGCTTACTGTAGTAGTTTTTGCTTTGAAAAATTGGAGACATTATTTATATGGCGAAATGTTTCAGATTTTTATGGATCATCGAAGTTTGAGATATCTGTTGAGTCAAAAAGAACTTAATATGAGACAAAGGAGGTAGATTGAGTTGCTTAAAGATTTTGATTACACGATAGAGTATCATCCAGGTAAGGCTAATGTTGTAACTGATGATTAAGCAGGAAATCTAATAGCAGCATAGCACAAATTCAAGCATCAAGGTTACCAATCTAGTTCAAATGAGAGTACTGAATGTTGAGCTAAGTTAGGGATAGAATGAAGCATTGTTAGTTACTTTGAAGGTTGGACTAGTATTACATGAAAAGATCATAATAGCTCAAAGCAAAGACCCAGAAGTAGTGAAGATTATAGAAAACTTAAAACCAAATCCGAGTTCTGAGCTTGAGTTGAGAAATAATATATTGTGGTTGAATTAGGGATTATGTGTACCAGATGTTGATGGTTTGAGAAAGGAAATTTCAAAGGAAGAACACATAGCAGCCTATGTTATGCATCCTGGTACTACCAAGATGTACAATACTCTGAAATAACATTTTTAGTGGTCAAGAATGAAGAAGCAAGTGGTTGATTATGTTGCCAGGTGTTTAACGTGGCAACAACTTAAGGTAGAGCATCAGGCACTGTTTGCGAGTAACTATGCAACATAAACTACTCGTTTTATGTTCAAAAACTACAAGTGAATGGGTCGTGACTTGTAGTTAAAAAGCAGATATCGATCCTATAAGGATTGATGCCCAGCATCACTTAATTAAGACAAAACTTTATTTAAGAAACAAAATTGTTTAATGCAAATAATCTGGAAAATTAAATTAAAATTAAAAGACTAACATAAAGTAATAGACAATACCAACGTGTAGAAAAATCGAAATTTAAGAATCTAAAAACTAGAGATTACTTTTTCTCAATTTTGTCTCCCTCCTATTTTATTAATCGAATTGTGTCTCACTTAAGATTTTTGAATGTATTAATTACCCTCTCTTAAGGTATAATTAATTGTCCCTAATCGAATTAAAGGGAATCAATTGGACGATCTCTTAACCTACCCAAATGACTCTGCTGATTTAACTAGTTATTAAGCTATCTTATCGGTGATAAATTGAATTTGCCGAGATCTCTCTTTTAACTAATCAATTAACGCGATGATTGTATGTCAATAGGTTGCTAACTCTCGTTGTATAATCTCACATAAATAATCTTACTCACTCTCTCGATTTGTTGCAATATAACAAATAAAATCAACCATCATCAAAGACACTTTCATTCAATTCAATAAAATAGGAGTTCTAACAAAATAGTTTAAAATCAATCCCTAAACTAAATTACCCAATTGTAGTCTCCATAATAACATCAACACACAAATAATCCATCTTACAAAGATTAGAAGAAAGAAAAACACAGAAAATTGGATAAAAGGGACTTCTTCTCTTCTTTGCCAAATCTGGAATTTTGAATGTTGATGTACTATTTTCTCCAATCTTAATGATAGTCCTTGACTTCAATCCTTCCTCATGGCTCTAAACTTGTGTTCTTCAATCAAAGATGGTGTTTAAGCATACAATTCCTCAAATTTAAACCAACTTAAATATCAAGTTAATATGCATATCATGACTACTTTTTTGTTGGTGTACATAAACAAACTCAACAATTGGCACTATCACTCAAAGATAAGTATAGATGTAAAATGAATCCCCCTCACGGTTTTCACTCATTTCTCTCAAGTGTTTCATGGTTAGTGCTTCGCTCAAACTTCCTATAGGAAACTACACTACCATAGGCTTACTAATACACCAATTCTCCTCTACAATGATTGTATGCATAAATAGATCAAAAGGACTTGTTTAGGGTTGTAATGTAGTAAGGGTTAAGGTGGGTAAAGAGGGAAAAGGGTTAGCACAAGCATTCGTAAAGTAAAAAGTGGATAAAATGGGATAAAAAAATATAACTCCGAGATACACAAATGTAACTAATATTCTATACTTATTAATGCAACTCACTTATTCTTCCTTTTTCTTTTCTTTTTTCTTTTTTTTTCTTTTTTTATTTTTCTTTCTTTTTTTTTCTAAATACATGGAAGAACTATGAATCAAAATAGCACTATATACACTATAATCCATAAGCAGAAATATACTTAACTCATCTTGGTAAAATTTTCATAACGATCCCAAATAATATATTACTTAATACTCTACTAAGCTTATGAATAGGTAGGTTAATGGGTTTAAGGTTTTAAAATTTTGGGTGTTTTCAAAGAACAAAAGGTTAAGGTTCAACAGGGGTAATAAGGGATAATACAAAGGGTAGGTTAGTTAAGCCAAGGGTTAACACAAAAAGGGCCTAAATCATCTCTATTAAGCATGCATCTAGTAGACTCAAACTGATTCAAAGCAAGTTCTGAAGGTAATAACCTAAGGAAGTATCACTCAACAAAGAAATAGAATGACGATAGATGGAGTCATATGGCTCAATCCTCACATCAGCTCAAATGATAACTCATTATGCATCTCTACACTACCTTATTTCTCAAATGTCAATTTGTGACTAAGCTTATGTAACCAACTACTTTTCATCACTCTATATGGTTCATTTTCTACTCAAGTAGCCTAATCTGAGTTCAAGCATACATTAAATCTAATTCCAACTAGCGTGACAGACTTTCATAGCGATATCCATCAGAATGATTTAAATGTAGTTCAATTATTAACACAAAGCACATGATATGCCTAAACATGAGTCCTATTTAACAAAACTCAAACAATTTAATTGAGAAAGTCAATGTCACCTCCCCTTGCTTAAAGTTCACATTGTCCTCAATGTGACAAGTTAACTACCAAATAAGGAAAAAATGACCTCAAACTAAACAAAAGAAATTGAAACAAATAAATGACATCAAACTAAACAAAAATGACAACAAGACAAACAAAAAAGAATGATATGAAACCCAACAAAAGAAAATGACACAAATTAAAAGTAAAAGGGGTAAGAAAAGCTTATTCAAATGATGGTGGCGATGGAGTTGGTGAAGGAGCTTCGAAATTGTTCCTCTGATGGAAACTGAGGAACCTCTTCTTTAAGTCACAGTGCCCTTTGTCAACTTACCGCATTTGGGTGCCGAGCTTATTGAATTGGGATGTCATTTCTTGTTAGTTGGAGGCCATCTGATCGAGGATTTGTTGAAATCGATCGACCTCCACTGGTGCACTTGGTTCCTCCTCTTAGGCTTCTTCCTCTGGATCCAGAACTACTCGAGATGTGAAGGGTCGAGAAGCGGCTGTATTGGTACCCCTCCTGTTCCTCACCGCAGTACGCGTCTGAGGATTTCGGAGTTCCATTTAATGGAGCTCCAAAATCTTATAGCGTCTCAAATACGATATGTAAAACATATCATCTGGATTTGTGCGCACCTCTCCCACATCAAGGTTATAAAACCGGGCTAAAGTAGAAACAATATGAGACATTTTAAAATATGAACTTTTTTTATTTACCACACTCACTATTGATCAAAAAATTCTAAAAGATGTGTTAATTTTAACTTTTCAATCCTTGCACCACAAAAAGAAAAGTTCTTTGGCTGAGTATTTGTTGCTTTAAGTTTTGTTAAACACAGTTAAGTATATAAATTTGTGTAAAAGTAAATACTCGGCACTACGGATCAAATAATTTAGTGCATTCTTAGAGTCAAATTTGTCTTCCCCAGTTAGAGTTTTCCAATAATCATCCAAATAAAAATCATTATGATTATCTAAAACTTTAATGTTTGGCAAAAAAAAAAGACAACGCATGACAATATAATCCAATTTGTAATTAGTACCGAATAGCCTAAACTAGAAAACGTCCATTTTAGTATTATATTGGACTGTGCTGAAAAACTCTATGGTCTTCATAGGGTGAATAGGTACATCACACCCAACAAACTTATTCGAACCTATATTTTCAGCTAGTCACTCTATTTTTTGCCTCACTCCTATGGTTTCTAACAATTCAAAATCAAAATACCTAAGAGTGACTAGTTCTCTATCCCTAATGTCACAAAAAAGCATACCTTCTTCCTCCGAGTAAATTGGAAATAGGGAACGGTAAGTTGCTACTAAATAGTGTTTACCTTCACCGAAGACTTCACGGTGCAATTCATTAGTTGGCTCAGTCGGTTTCTGAGCCATCATCTTCCTTAGTGCCATTGTAAGAAGAAAATCTGCAAAAATAAGAGAAACATGAGTGAATTCAATTTTTAGAGAGAGAGAGCCAAATCTTCCCAAAATCCTTGTGTTTTTGAATGATTTATGCATGGAAAGGTGAAAGGATTGTAAGATTAATGAAAAGAGTTTAAGAAAATACTAAGAATCTAGAGGAAAATGAAGAGTTTTAGAGAGTGGGGGAGAGAGAATTTCGTGGGTTAGAGAGAGAGGTAGTGAAATTTTGAAGAATGGGTGAAAGAAGAAAAGGGGAGGGAAAGTTAAATTTCCCTCGGGATGTAATTCCCATGATCGTGGGAAGAGGTGATTCTCACAATTCCAAACCTTCTTCCAAGCTTAATATTAGTTCTCTATGATCCTACAACCTACAAACACATCAAATTAATATTATTATCAAGAATTTTGAAAAAGAAACAAGTTGAAATTCAAACAAAAACCAATTGAACATTAATCAAACTCAATTCAAGCACAATCATAACTAAAGAACCACACTAATAAATAAATAAAAACTTAAAAGGAAGTAGAATTCTAAAGGTTGCCTCCTATGTAGCGCTTCTTTTGACGTCTGTAGCTCGACTCTCCTTTTTGCTTAAGGTAGTTCAAATGATTGGTACAGTGGCAGTGCAGAAGCTGATTTCAAACTCTGTATATCAGTTAACCAGTATGGATTCCACCATCGTTGTTGTTTTCCTCCCTATGCCTTCTTTTGCACGATAATTTCTTCCTAGATGCATTCCCAGGGTCTTCAATATCTTCCCATCCTACTTGGAGTTCCGATTCCTTGATATCCATTGAGGGTAAAGGAGGATGATAGTATTTCTTGGATACCGTGAAAGTCAATTTTTTCTTTCCAACTCTCAGTGTTAATTCTCCCCCATCCACGTCAATTATCGAATGAGAAGTAGCTAGGAACAATCGTACAAGAACTATTAGTGTTTCTGCATCTTCTTCAATATCCAATATGTAAAAATCCATAAGGAAAATAATTTTATCAATTCGTATCTGCACGTTCTTGATGATCCCCTTTTACTGATGCACTATTCTGTCAGCCATTTTCACCAATATTTTATTAGGCTCTGGCTCTAGGGCATCATGTTGATACCAACTCCCAAATCTACAAATGCCTTAGCTATCTCGATCCCATTTATACTGCACAAAATGAAGAAATCCCCTGGGTCTTCTTTCTTTTATGCTATGTGTGGACTTCCTTTTGATATGTGCTTGATGACCTCTTTCTCCACTGGTTCTTTTAATATGAACTTTTTTTGAAGTTGATTTGTTATATTCGTCATCTTGCTTAGCTCAACCTCCTTATAATTCCTCGCTGCTTCACTTAAAGATGATTTCTGTTGGGTAAAAATCTAATGCGAAAGTCCAAGTTGAAGTTCCCTAATCTACTTGCTTACTAGTTCACTCGGAAGGACTTACAAAACTATTTATCCTTCTAATTTGATTCCGTCTTTTCCTTATGTACACTTTCTTTTTTCTCTGTCTGAGGGAGGACCATGATTCTTTCCTTCATGTTGACCTCAGTTTTGCTCGGTAGGCTAGTTGTATTTCTCGAAGATAAGGCATTAGTGAGTTGACCTACCTAACATCATATTCTATTGAATCAAATTAACTTACAATTAGAGTCAAGTTGTACTAAAATTAACTTCCTAAGCAACATTAATAGTAATCACATCAACAATCATATTGAAACTAAAAGCATATGTCTCTACACCCTCATAAAGATTGCACTCAATGCGCTTAAGTGTTTAGTGTGAAAAGTATCAAAACTCTCAATCAAGACATAACATAATTCCTACCATATGTTTACAATAAAATCACATCTCCACCATTTACGTACGAACTAGAAAGAAAAAATCAACGGGCTTTGCACAGGTTGTAATGGGACTTAGGTATGATATGATGGGGATAATAAAAGGGTTTAAGTGAAGTAAATTTACCAAACAATATATTTCAAGACTCATTACAAATACACATAGGTCCTTTCTATGCAATTTTATTAGTACCATAAAAGTATTCTCTTTTTTCCCTTTTTTTCTTTTTTTCTTTTATGTTTTGTCACAATATTCCAATCAGTAAAACAATTCAAAAAATATTGGATCTTTCATAATTTTTAAGTCTTAATAAGTAAATAATGTAAACAACCTTCAAGGTTCAAAATAATAAAAAGGTCTTCAAATAAAAATAGGATAAAGGTTTATAATTCGGGTTTAATTAATGAAATAAACTAAAACTTAACTTGGTTATTCCTGAAGGTCAAATTGAGGGTGTGGTAACAATCAAAGAAATAGGCTAAAGCAAATTGATAAATCTAAGTTCCGTTATCACTTTATCACAAATATGGTCTTAACATGTATAATAAAAGCAAGTTCTAAAATTATCCTACTATACAAGATATCACACACATGAAAGAATAAGAACACCTTTAAAAATTTTGAAAACTTGCTTTTCAAGCCCAAAAGCTTGTGAAAAAGATGAGTATATATGCGTGTAAAAAATATGCAATTTCATTCAACTTGATATTTCAATGATTATGAAAAATATGACTTAGAAAACTAATTTTATTCAAACCATTATCCTCTTGAACACCAGTCCAATCAATATTCAGTAAGGAAAAACAGTATTAATTGACAGATCCCAACTAATTCAAAATATCAGTTAATAGAATTTATAATCAAGATTATAATAAGCTTGAGGAAAATGATTAAAAATTCATTAAACCCATCCCCGCACATAAAATTGTACATTGTTCTCAATGTGCACAATACTATATAAAAGTGAGAGGGTTTTTTGGTACTTTCTAGATTATGGCAATTTCTGATATGTGGATCCATCCAATATGAGACTAACATCCTTGCAAAATACAAAAGAAAAGGATAAAAAGAAACAAAAAGGAATAACATAGCAAAAAATAAATTCCTATACTAACATGAAAGCAAATACAATATAATACGTTGAATTAAAATTAAAACTAAGTTATAGTTTGCCTCCCATGCAACAGTTCTTTAAAGTTGGTAGATTGATGTAACCTACACGTTTCCATCATCCAGGGTTTATAATCAATGACTTGCTTCCACCTTTTTCTCTACAAAGAATTTTTGTAGCCTATAAGTAAGCCAACAGTTAAAAGATAATAACAAGGACACAATTTATCAAATTAATATATCCAATTTCAAGCAATAATGCCCTTTCTAATGACAAAATGTTAATAAAATGAGGGATAATGAAACTCCCTGAATCATCAATTAGCTTGAACAGTTTGTCTTCTAGGAAGTGAGAACCTTCGATTCTTAAGGTCACTACCAACACCTCATCTTACATGGTTCCTTCGCCAGTTCTTCCTTAACCTTCTCTACCCACTCTTCTTCTTATTCTTCCTGGATGGAGGTTTTTGACTCATCTTCTTCAGTTATCTTCTGCCACTCCTCTACTTTCTCTTCTTAGATGGAGGTTTCTTCTTCTTCTTCTTCAGGGAGCTCTTCTTCACTACTAAGGGTGATTGTCTCTCTATTGATAGTATCAATTTCAATAGAACTAGACAAACTCCCTTGCATCTCGTTAGATAATGTATCCACTACCTGATCGATTTGATTCACCATATTCTATATATGAGCCCCTATTTCCTGATGCCTCATGTTTGAATCTTAAATAAACTCAGTTATCATATTATTCAGAACAGAAGTTACCTCCTTGCCTTCTTGAAATGTATCTTCATTCATGAAATTGATTGTTGTCTCTTCTTCATTCTGTAACAATTAGAAGCTCAAATTATACTCATCATATGTAGATGAAGAAAGTCTCTCGTTGAATTCACATTGGCTAGTTATCCTCTCGATAAGGCATTCTATTAGTTTATCTGTAACACTTTCTTTTTCGTCTTGAAGCTCTCTTTGAAATTCCCTCCATTCATAAAGCTAGCCCTTGCCTTTTCTTCACTCTTGAATTTGTGTCGATTAGCTTTCATTTTAGCAAGGATTTCCATTAATTTATTTTTCATAGTTGACTCGTTAATTGGAGGTGCTTAGGGTTATAAGTATTCAAATGGTGCTTGCTTATTCCATCCAAAAGCATAAGTGTTGCTCCACTCTGAATTGTAGCTTTTCTTGTATACTACACCATGAGGATGATAGTACATGTTAGGTCACTCCTATCTATGTATTGGTGCTTGACATTCATGATTGTAGTGATAATTTCTAACAATGTTGTGACAAGGCTTAAACATCGATTGCGCTTATGAAAATATGTGGAAACACCCCTCTCTCGAATATGGTGATGATATAGATCACGAGGACATATTCTAGCTCCCACAAAAGTCTTGTATGCTCCATTCTTCCATTGTGAGTTGTGGTTATGACAATGAATTGTAATTTCTACTATAAACCACAAAGTCAAGATTAAGTAGAGAAATGCAAAAGATAATTAAATTAATAAGCCACAAACTCAATAAGATAAAATAAAATAAAATAACAAAATAACAAAAAATGGCTAGAGTAATAACATTTAGGCTTTCCTAATATCAAAGTCTCCAAAAAATGACGCTAAAAACTTAATTGACTTATTTTGTGATAGTTAATATTTTAATAACAACAAATACATGGTGTCGTTGTGACGGCAAGTACGAATTGATCTCATGAAGACTATGAATATTAGTAATTATCCTTCTCCTATTATCTAGCCTAAAGATTGATTTTAAATTTTTAATTCAAAGAAATTAAAACTAAGCAAATAACATAAAATAGGAAATAATAATGAACACAGAGATAATGAAATTCACTTAGAAAGCTATCATTATTAGAAATTAGTATCTAGGTTTAAATCCCCATAAACCTTTAACAAATTGATTTTTTATCATGCAATTGCTTTGTTGATTTATTGGACTATGGAGACTCCTATGGTATGCTAGTAGTTGACCTTGAGTCTACTAATAACTAAGTCTCTAACCAAATTACTCATGTTAATTTTTATAGGATTGCGTTACTATTTTATGAATCCCTTTATTAGGTTAATCTAAAAGCTTTATGTCATTCTATCTCTAGGGTTGCGATAAACTCTTTCCACTTACAATAGATCTATTCACATTAAGATTTCTCAATCTCTACTTATGAAATCATATTATGATATAATATTCTCGAGTTTATTGAAACATAAATAAAAGACGTAAATTGGATCACAATAATCAAACAATCAATTGCATTAATAAAAGAATCAAATCATATCAAAGTATTAATATAAGGTTCATCTAAACTAAATACTAAATGGATGTTTAGTTATACATTATCAAACATAAAATCAAAAATGGATAAGCAGAAATACGAATCGAAAACAATGGTTTCATAATTCTAAATCTCTCTGATTGTCTTCTATCGAATGTTTTTGTGATGTAGAGGCTTGATCATGTATTCCAATGGATTTGTCGATGATTTTTTCATGTTTTCCACTTCTTTGGACCAAAATTTCCTCTAAAGAATTAATTCCTCTTCGACTCCTATCGATTGCATCATCCTTTCACCTCCCAAAATGTCTCTTTATAACAAAATTTAGGGATTTGGGGAGATGCACAGTCTGATACACGACTAGAATTCTCCTAATATCACAAAAGTGCATGGCCTTAAAGAAGTACACCGACATGTACAAACTTGTGCAACCCTTCAGATTGTCGAATCTTTATTTTACACTGTGATTTCATTCGAATTCTTAACCTTTAAGTCTATGAAGGCAATTATAACCTCTGAAAGCACTTAGAGCGAATTAAGTACCAAATATATGATAAAAGTATAAAATATCAAGCCAACTACATCAATTATAGGTGATAAAATATAGTCAAACACCCATCTATCGACTGTCTAAATGTCTTTTGAAATAGTAGTTTGTCTTTCAATACTCGACAATGTTCTTAAAATTTCTTTCTTCTTATCCTCACATATCTTCATAATGTCCTTCTAAGGTATCTTGACTTGGAACCTTAAACATTGGTTGTAATGAGATGCAAAGGATCCTAAATCTTTTGGTATCAACTATAGATAGTGGATGTTCATCACCAGTTACCATAGAAGTTATCAAAAACCTTGATCTATTGTAGCCTTGATTAGGTGTTGTCATAAGATCTTACAATCACTTCGTTCTTCCCTTTAGAGTTAAAAAATGTTTGACATCCAAATATGATCTTTTTTTCTAGTTTAAGAATCCACATGTCTCTTTAAATTAGAAATTCCACCTTTTAAACTTATGGCCAACATCTTTTAACAATATTTATATTCAAATTTTTGTACTCTGTCCATCAATCTAGTTTTATTAAAGTGATTCCAAACTTCACTTTTTTATTAACTTTGAGCTGGACTTCTAATCATAATTAGTTAATCAGTGACTTATATGGTCATTTACAAGGGCGTGTATATAACTATGTAAGGCACTGTGATTGTGTCATAAATCGTGTAAGTTTGTGGAAATACATTACAAATAGTGACTTATACAATCATATATATGCCCATGTAATTCCATGAAAACAACTCGTCAATTATAACAATCCTAGAAATTTTAGTATTTCACAAAACACTACAGCCTTGTTTGGTTGGCATAGATTCTTGCTTGGGAAAGTAATCTTTTTCCTAAAATTTATATTATCACGTTTAGTTTATTTTTTTGAGTAGTTATGAAAGTAAACGCTTTTTCAATCTAGGGAAAGTAGTAGCACTTTACTTGGATTCTAAATCCCATCATCCCTTAGTATTTAGGTTACTTTCCTTAAAATTTTAATTTAAAAAATATGCTAGACAATTCAACCCTTCCTTCTCTCTCAACTCTACGAAAACTCTTTTATAAAATCCTACCTTGTCTTCAACTATTCTTATTGTTCTCCTATTATTTGATTTTCCTATGGATACTTGGTTACCGAGCATGAATATCACAAGTTCCCAATTTTTAACCTTTTGGAGAAGCTTGTCTGACCCATTTGTTGGTTTGTACTCGTTGAGGCTAAATCCGAGAGATTACGATGAGTTTTAACTTGTATAGAACAAAACTTTTGTTTACTAGAACACCAAAAACTGGAAAGAAGCTGCATTCTCCGGTGTACCGGAAATGACTATACAATACATCTATGACTTCCACTTTGCTGACCCTTCTAAGGAAATAGCATCCTTTTGGTATACTGAGATGGCATTGGAGAGTGCACTGAGGCCACCGTTGACGAGGTTTAAGTTGGATGTTAATGGCCAGTTGAAACAGTACATGTGGTCGCAGCAGATAGAAAACTAGAACATGTTTTAGTCGGAGCCTAAAAGCCATTATAAAGTGTATGGTGTGTGTGGTAATATGGCTGTTTGTAATAAGTCATTGTCGAAGTCTTGTGCTTGTTTTCCTGGGTTTAGTCCTGTTGATGATTATGAATGGGAAACTGGGGGTTACTTTGATGGTTGCAGTAGAGGGACTGAGGGTTCATGTGGAAAGATTGATGAGTTTAAGGAACTTAGTGTTTTTGGGTTTAAAGGAGTAGTTATGGAGTCACTTGTGGGGAGTAGTAAGAGTAATTGCAAGAGGTCTTGTATGAGTAATTGTTAGTAGTATTATATGACTAGAATATCATAAATGAAAAAAATTAACATTTAGTAATATAACTTGTATTACAAATTAACATTATTTAACGATTTCAATTTTAATTCGGTTTGTAGAGATATAATTGGAAACACAAGTCAAAATTAAATTACATTCTATGAAATACTATAGCATATCAAACACTATAATAAGAATCAACCAAACTTTCCTATTAGAATTTTTATAAGTATCCAAACATATGAATATCTTTACTTTCCATAAATTTATTTTCTGAAAAATTAGATTCCAAATTCACTTTACTTTCTCTCCAACTAAACGAAGCCTACATGTATTTTACCTTGGTGTTGGGTGAGTGGTCAAAATAAGTTAAAAAACACAACAACGAAGGCGGCTGGGAAGCGGGGCAGCAGAGCTGCAATATGAAGAGAAGACTGGAGGGGCAGCAAGGAGAAGGGACGGGCATGTCTGTAGAGGGAAGAGGTAAGTTAGGTGGCAACTGGCGACTGGTGTGACGAAGGGGTGACGATCGAAAATGAAGGTTGGCAAGTGACAACGGTGGCGAGAGATTGAGAGAGAATAGGGAGAAGTGACAAGTGAAGAAGAAGAGAAATAAGCATAAAGCAAAACAATGTTTTATATTATGAGAAACAGAGGATAAAAGCAAAATGATATTGTTTTATATTGTGAGAAACAAAGGACGAAACAATGTTGCTTTGTCCTTGAGGTTGACCCAAAACCTGCCTTTGTTGTTTTACCCTTAAGGCTGACCCAAGACTTGACTTTCTTTTAGTTCACTAGCCTCAGGCATGGCCTGAGATTAGGTTAAGCTGTGCTTAACTTGTTGGCTATAGGCCAGGCTAGGCCAAGTCTAATTTAACTTGTACAAAGCACAGCTCGCCTAGGCCTAATTTAACTTGTATAAAGCACGCTGTTCTTAATAATGTAGATTAAGAGGTTCAAATTAGGCTTAATATTTTCTAAAGGATTTAAATAGGTTTTGTATTTATTTATAATATTATGTTACACTTTAACATTTTCAAAATAATAGTAATACTTACTAAATTTTAATAAAAATATTTTTTAATATTAATAATTGAGTTACCAATTTTGTTTCTATGATGTGATATTTTTAATTTACTAGATTATGATATAATTATAATAAGGAAATAATAATTTTAAATTTTAATCAAATATACGATTTACCTCTCTAAATTTTTAGTAAAATTTTATTATTATTTCTAATATCATTTTATTCTTGAAAGTTAAAAACGATTTTTATACTTTGCTTTTTTAAAGATTTAGAGTATAATAATTAGTAAATAATATCCCAAAAAATATTAGTTTATTTACTTAAATTATTCAAATTTGTTAATTAAAGATCGCCAAACCATTTTTTTCTCAACTTTTCCGTTCTCTCATCAACCAGACATTGGCCCTAGCCACAAGGGTTTAAGGCCTCGTCTCTGTTTCTACCTCCAAACATCCTGTCTACTGTTTCCTATACTTAGGATTCTGCTCTAACACTAGCTCTATACCTCTCCAATGGCTCACACGCCATTCTCCCTCATTCTCTTGAGGCGCCTAACTCTTGCCTTCCATAATCCTAAACCTCCATTTTCCCTCTTTTATCTTAAACCCTACTCGACCGTCAACTCTTCCTCTGACCCACCAAGTCCCTCCTCTCTCTCTGCTCGAATGAGTTTTGTTTTCGATCAAATCGAAGCCATTGAGCGTGAGCGTGTTGAGAAACAAGAAAGCCTCCAACGGATTCGCGCTTGGCGCCAGTCCAAAGACACCCAACAATCGCAACAACAACAGCAAAAGTTGGACTCAGAATGTATCCGTTCCCAGAACCAAGAGCGGGTTGACGCTCAAAATGCTAAATTGGAATCATCGACCAGAGCTGGTACTCGAGTTGATATTGGCGTTAATTTGAATGAGTCGATGACGAATAAGAAGGAAATAGAGGTTGTGCACCCATGGCCTGAGTGGATAGAGTTGATGCAAAGATTGGTGCAGCATAATTACTTTGATCATAGAAGGAAAGATGAGGACAAAATGGTCCGCGATGTAGGGTTTAATGTAATAGATGGGACTTCAAATATCGACGATGATGGTGGGATTAATTTGAAGGATTTCAAAGCTGTACATACCGCTTGCCTCAATTTTGGCAAAGACCGCTTCGACATCTTGAGGTTTGTTAATTTAATTCATTCAGAGTACAAATCTGTAATTATGCGCATTGAAATTGGTTTGCTTTGTTTGCCTCAGTTTAGTAATGGGATGAGTAGGAGTTTGTTACTTACTTTCTTACGTTTGTAGGGTAGAGGTTTTCAGGTGGCTGTGATTTCCGATTATTTCTTCTTCAATTTCTACTGATATTTGCGAATGAGACATCAGGATTTTAGTTTCAGATTTCAGTTGTGCCAGATTTTGGGGCTGTGATGTTAAAATAATAGTTTTTGCAATTTTTGGGAACCTAAAGTTATTGCTTTCAAGCAATGAAACTAAGAGTATGCCTGCACTCTTCCTTCACTTAATTTCACTTTTTCATGACCTTACATAAAATTTTAAATGACAATTTGGTCGCTAATAACAATAGTTCGTTTTTGTGTATTTAACAACCGATTGTTGTCTAAAGCTTGTCAGATCTCTATTTTCTGCATTTAGGGTAATACATTCCCACTTTTAACGTTAGTTTTCTTGACATGTAATGGACTGATTTTGACTTCAGGTCATTGTCACGACAGGATATTCAAATGTTAGTTGGATTTGGATGCCCAAGTGCAGACAGGAAGGTTGTTTTCTCAGCTAAACTTCTGAGGAAATATTCCCATCTGGATGAAGGGGATGTAAGTATTATGTTGCCAATGCTGTGTTCTTTCTGAAATTTTATGCGTCTTTTTGCAATAGGCTTTTAATATTATAACTTTTAATATAATATCATTTTTCTCTCACTGTACTATGGATTGTGTATCAGACTAAGTTCCGCTGATTTAACTGCATGATTGTGTTTAGTTCCAAGAGAACCATTGGTCGAGATGACAAATATAGTTGAAACTCTAGCGTTATCTTGATATGAAGTTAAACCAAATGCAGTTTTCTCTAACTTCTCAAAGAAAAGTGAATATGTAACTATCTTTTGCAATACTTTTATCTCACATAACAAATTTATAACTTGATTTTCTTTCTTTCTTTCACATTCCTTCGGTTTCATTTTCTTAAATAGTTTTAGTTACTTGTGATGGCAACTGCTTATATGCATTCCAGGTTTGCAGTACCTGCAGTTTGCGAAGTTCCTGTGATAGAGCATTTTTACTGACAAATAAAGAGGATGAGGCACGAACGATTGACCTTATGCGGGTTCTGTTAACCTATGGTTTTGATTTCACAAATGGATTGGTTGTAAATAAGTCAGTTTTGAAACAAAAAACTGTAAAAACTGTAGTACGTAAGTTGCTTCATGAAGTTGTAAAGCTAAGTGCAGTTCCAATAGATCCAAATCTCCCACCTCCAGTGATTAGAAGACCTCCAGTAAAAGAGAAGCAGCCACCTCCTCCTCCTAGAAAGCGAGTTGGGCGCAATGATGTTGAGATGAAAAAGGGGGATTGGTTATGCGCCAAGTATGTTATAAATTTATACATATTGAACTATGAATAAAGTTGTCAGTTGGTAGTCTGTCTCTGACTCTTTCTACCTGTACTTGGAATCTTGGACTTCCTTAGAATAAAATGCTTTAATATTGTGCTTAATGATACATTAACTAATTACTTTTCTTTATTAGGTTTTTTAGCAATTTCTTTGATTAGTATTTTATGTGTACTAACAGCTGATATCTTTCTAGGTGTGATTTCATGAATTTTGCAAAGAACACAAAGTGCTTGCAATGTGATGCCAAGCGGCCAAAAAGGCAGTTGCTTCCAGGTGAATGGGAATGCCCAGCGTAAGTTTGACAATCTCAACTTCTACTTTACATCAAACATTCTACATCATCTTCTGTTTTAGATACTGGTCAACATGTTTAACAGGAAAATACTTTGTGCAACCTATTGGCAAGTAAAATGGGTTATGGTATCTATTGACAGAACACATCTAAATAATTGTTGTGTGTATTTTTTTCATTGTTCTGGCAGGTGTAACTTCTTAAATTATAGAAGAAACATGTCATGTTTCCATTGTGATTGCAAGCGACCATCTGATACATTCATGGACAATGGCATAGGAGAAATGCAGCGTGATTCCCAAAGGAGGTTGGAGAAAACTAGCCGAAGGCCAGAATTTTCAAATGCATGGAATTTTGACTTCGATGATAATGAATCAGATGGGGCAGATGTTGCAGCTTTTGAGTATGCAGATTCTGCAACAATGGGTGACAAGTCTCCTTTAAATAATCAAACACCAAGGATTCATGCTTCTGTACCTAATATTGACAGACAACCAATGCATTTTAATGATTTTGGAGATGAAGATGATGTTGACAGTTATGAGTTAGATACTAAAAGTAGTCCTGCATGGAAGGCTTCACGGAGTAGTTATCCTGAGCAGGAGGTATCTGATGTGGAAGATCTTGAAGGCTCAGATGATAGCTTGCATTCTTGTTCTGGTAATCGCCCCCTATTGCGTGGTAAACCATCTAAGTCCTCTACTCGAAGAGCATCATTCTCGGACAACGAGGATGATAAATTGGATATTGATTCAGATGAAGAGTTTTCAACCCATCACAGTTTTAAAGCTAGTCATATTTCAGGCATCAGGGACAAAAATAAAGGTACACGTTCAAGGCCCCCTTCCAGGGGATTAAGTTATGGGTCAGATGGAGAAGTTGAGGCCAATTCTGATGTAGATGATGATTTTGGTGAGGAGTTTGGCTCCAACCAAGGAAAAGGAAACAGTTGGGACTCCAGCAGTGTGAATTCTCAAAGAAGTGCTCGTTTGGAAGATGATTCGTTTTCTGCTTCAGAATCTGATGAAACCGACTTAGATTCTTGGGGAAGCAAGTCCCTAAGAAACAGGGGACCTAGTGGAAGAGGTGCCAATTTTCGAGATCGTGGTGATGCTTATGACTTTGTTAGGGAGAAGTACAATAATAAAATGGGTGATAGAAGGAATGTTCAAAATGATGGTTTTGATAGAATAAGTCCCAGATCTCATGGCAAAAATCGAGGGTTCCAAGTTAATAATCGAGCTGGGCAGAGGATGAATGACAGAGGTGACGAACGGCTGAATTCAAATAGTAGACGAAGAGGACGAAGAGGAAATTTATATGAATACACTAATAAGGATTTTGATTTTGGTGAGTTTAGAAATAGTCGCCGTGTTATTGAAAGGTAACAGTAAGCGACCACTGCAAGAACTTTCTTTTCCATATTGATTCAAATATAAACTCGCATGTATATAAATATGGCTGGCCTTTTACTTCCTCCACCGCTATCTTCCTGAGCATTAGAAGTATTGCATCCTAATTTTCGTCCTTTCCCTCTTGTCTTGTTTTTTTTGCCCCTTAATAAGAAGGTATCTACTTCTCAGCACAATATTAATCAGATAAGCCGAGGATATTGAGCAATAACAGTAGGTAAGGTAATAAAGTAATAGAACAAGATTTGTGGTAAAGTCATATTACTTCCATATAATTTATAAAATCTCGGGAGCTAGAAGAAATGACGCACAACAGTGAGCGCTACCAAGAAGCGTTGCAAAGTGGTGAGACAGGCGGTGGATGATGGATATTGCAATAAAGTAAGAAGGGGTTGAAATTGTCAAAATAATAAAAAAGTAAATTGACGATTGACTTGTGAAGGTTTTGGCAGTAACAAAGTAGCGTTGCAAATCAGTGAAATGCGATTTAAGGATCCAAAAGAAACATGAATGAAACAAAGGATAAAAAATTTAGCCAGAGTGGGGAGTAGTAAATTGCTCAAGTCATATGGCTTCAAGTAAAGATTGCATAGATCATGAATGAATGTTGCAATTTAAAGAATGAAAGCTTGATTATATGCATATCAACTATTGCAGACGCCTATGTTGGCTTCTACGCAGGCCTTAGTCGGAGGTTAAGATGGCTACGTGGGTTATTATATTTTATAGGTCTTTATGTGTTTTGTTAGTGTGGCAGTAGTGTTACTGGATGGATAAAACTTGGGGTAATAGTGTTGGTGGGTGCTTATTTGCTTTTACTTATAGGTTGTAAGGACTCTGGTCATTGTGAATTTTACGGAATTCTGAATTTTTCATGTTCCCGACTTCCTATTCTTCTCTCTCCTTATCCAACTCAAATTCTTACACATCATTCTTGGTATCAAAGTTAGGTTTAGCTTGCACCCATCTCTGATTCACGGAGACTCGAGGAAAGACAAATGTGGAATTTTGAAAAGAGGTTCACGACATTCTTAGGTGACATGAGTCACGATTTGACGTGGTCGACTCTCGGCTTGATCAAATCTACTCCTCCCTCCAATCTATGAGTTAACAATTTCAAATTATACGAATGGGAAACACCCAGGACAGTAATCCAAATACTGACCCATTCGTTACTAGGGAGTCTCCTACCCTCACACAATAGAACGCCTACCCACCCTGATTCTCTCCTTTCTTTCACTTTTTCACGTTTCAATAGAAATAATCTGATGGATGGATCTATAAAGCAGAACAAATTTTGACTTTAAGAGGGTAGCCTTGGATCATTGAGTTCAAGTGGCCGTATATCATTTAGAAGGTCTGACCCTCCAATGGCACCGGTGGCTAACAATGTTCTGTGGTCCCCTATCTTAGGCAGAATTTTCCAAAGCTCTCTTGCAACTATTTGGTCTCATTGATTACAACTCAAGCAGATCTATCTCGACTCAACCAAACCTCGATGGTGGAATCTTATCAAGAAGTCTTCAAGCGGCTTTCTAATTAAATTGATGGACTACCAGAATCCTTTCTCACAAGGAATTTCATTGTAGGCGTGAAGGAAGACATTAGATTGGAGGTGAAGATTAAGCAACTGCGAACTTTAGCCAAGGCTATCATCATGGCCCGATTAATCGAGGATAAGAACCCACTGTAGAAAAGGTTGTAACCATTACATCCAATAACTAAAGGTTCATTTTCCTCTCTTGGAATTCTGGTGTCTATACTAAGTACACAACTTCCACAAAGTCTAAATACCATAGGCACCCACCTTAGTGTGATGGTTATTGGCACAAGAAGCTAAAGATCGAAGGGACAAAGGGCTCTGTTATTACTATGATGAGAAGTTTACCCCTGGGCATCAGTCTAAGAGGCCATAATTTTTCATGATTAAGGATTCTTCGTTGTTAGGCGACAGTGAAAAGCAATGGGAACCAGTTACTCCAACCATTGAGGAGCCACCAGTAGAAGTTTCATTCCATGCTATTACAGGAATCAATTTTCCACAAACCTTGCGAGTACCCTATAAACTTCAAGTTAAGGACCTTTTAAAAGGGAGTGCATTGAACCTTTTCACTTATGAAAAGGAAATGTTAGCCTAGGTGAAATTGGTTCACCAATGGCGATCTTATCTTTTTGGCAATCATTTCATCATCCAAACAAACTACCAAAGCTTGAAATTCCTTCTAGAGCAATGCATTACGACTCCGGCTCAAGCACATTGGCTATCAAAATTGCTTGGTTATGATTATGAGATTAAATATAAAGGAGGTGTTGACAACTGAGCTATAGATTCTCTCTCTTATATGGCTGAACTCCATCTCTTGGCTATTTCCACTTTAACATTAGATTGGTGGACAATCCTGCAAGATGAAGTGTGCACTAACCTATTTTGCACCAAGTTAGCTACCTTTTCTTTTCCCATACTATATTTCATTCGCGTCAAGGTTTGGTTCAAACATCGGAAGGTATTTTTAAGTCCACATTCCTGCTTGATTCCCCACATTTTGTTCAATTGTCACTCTTATCTTATTGGTGACCATTTTGGATTTCAAAAGACTCTTGAATGCGTTAATCAAACATTTTTTTGGCCAAACATGTGCAAGAATATTAGGAGCCACATTCACCAATGTGATGTTTGTCAATGACACAAAGTTGATGTTTGTCAATGACACAAAGTTGATTGCCAATTCAACCCCTACAATTACCAATCTGAATATAGACCTACAGCTCTATAGATTTTACTAATGCTCTACCCATTTCCCATAGGTACTCAGTTATCATAGTCATCATCGATCGATTATCCAAGTATGCTCACTTTATCACGTTGAAGCATCCTTACATTGCCTTCACTGTCGTAAAAGCTTTTATGGATAGTATAGTTAAGCTGCATGGGTTTCCCTCTACTGTTGTAAATGATCATGACGAAGTTTTTATTAGCTCATTCTGGTAGCACTTATTTTAGTTGCAGGGATCAAATTTGTGCATGAGTTCCTCTTATCACCAACAAACGGATGGGCAAACAGAGGTTCTCAATAGAGTCTTGAAACAATGCCTATGCTGCTTTGCTAGTTCTCAGCTATATAAATGGTTTGATTAACTTTCTTGGGATGAATATAATTATAACACAACGGTACATTCAACCACCAAGCTCACCCCCTTCGAAGTCATATACATCATTTCGTCATTGGGACCTTTACATCATGTTCCTGGCACATCTGTTAATCAAAAGGTTAAAAACCATTTGTGTTTTTAAGATGCAATTTTGTAGGAGCTTAAAACCAACTTAGTGTTGTCACGTAATAAGATGAAGCCCTCGAGGGCTGTGACTAAATGGTTGAGAGCAGGGTTTGACGTGTACTAGGTCCCAGGTTCAATTCCATGCTGCGTTGCCACAGTCCTCGTAAAAGTTTAGGGCAACCGGGAGTTTTATATGCTGGGCCCTCCCGTTAGAGGTGTTGCCCACTGGGCTCCCCAGAAGGAGTTTCCTTCATACTAAAAAAACGTAATTAAATGAAATACCAGGTGTATGGGCACTGTTGGGAAGTTATTTTTGAAGTAGGTGATTATGTCCTTTTGAAGCTTCAACTATATCGTCAATGTAACATCCCGTTTCCAGAGAACGGGTCGGACCAAAGAAACGGGTCCAGATGTGGTAAATTACCACATCTCATG
>JANIIA010000008.1:9145898-9162588 GCA_027478495.1 Erythroxylum alaternifolium | reverse complement strand
CTTATCCACTATGCATGTGCATGTATGAATGCATGCATATGTCACTGTTCACTAGCAATTGGTGAGGGGATGTTACAGCACGGATTCGGGTATCACAATCGATATCGGGTTCGGGTTCAGCGGGAGTTGGGGTGTTACAGTCAAACTTTTGTCGAGGAGTTTTCACTGATCTCAACCCTTTTGACAAAACTTCTGAGAAAGAATGTACCTTTTAGATGGAATGATGATTGTTAAAGAAGTTTTAAGGAACTGAAACATCGATTGACTACAGTATCGGTGTTGACTATTCCCTCAGGAACTGGTGGTTATGTAGTATATAGTGACACTTTGCATCAAGGATTGGGATGTGTGTTGAGGCAGTATGCCAAGGTGATAGCCTATGCATTAAGACAATTAAGGTCTCATGAGATGAACTATCTGGTACATGATTTAGAATTTGCCGCTATAGTATTTGCTTTGAAGATTTGGAGACATTACTTGTATGGTGAAACTTTTTAGGTATGTACTGATCATAAAAGTTTGAAATATCTGTTGAGTCAGAAAGAGTTGAATATGAGACAGAGGCGATAGATAGAGTTGTTGAAAGATTATGATTGTACAACTGAATATCATCAAGGCAAAGCTAATGCGGTAGCTGATGCATTAAACAGGAAATCCAATAGCAATGTGGCTCAAATACAATTATCAAGGTTGCCTAACCTAGTTCAATTAATAGCATTAAATGTTGAATTGAAATTGGGGCAAGATGAAGCATTGATAAACACACTAAACTTTAGACCGAAGTTGCATGATAAAATTAGAAGAGCTTAGAGTAAAGATCCTGAAACAATGAAACTGATTGAGAAGATTATGATGAATATAGATTCTGAATTTAAATCAAGAGATGAAATATTGTGGTTAAAACAGAGGCTGTGTGTGCTTGATGTGGGTAAATTAAGAAAGGAAATTCTAGAGGAAGCACATGTAGCAGCTTATGCTATGCATCCTGGTACTACCATGATGTATAACATGTTGAAGCAACATTTTTGGTGGCCATTGATGAAAAAGCAAGTAGCTGAATATATGGCTAAGTGTTTGACTTGCCAACAGATCAAAGCAAAGCACCAAGCTCCAGTTGGTAAGCTACAATCATTGCCTATTCCAGAGTGGAAATGAGAGAGAATCATGATGGATTTTATTATGGGCTTATCGAGGACTCCTAGGCAACATGATGCCATTTGGGTCATTATTGATAGATACCAAGTCGGCTCATTCTTGCCAGTGAGAGAGAATAACTCACTAGATCAATTAGCTCGGAGATCTGTGAATGAAGTAGTGAGATTACATAGGATTCCAGTGTCTATTGTGTCAGACAGGCTAGATTTACCTCGAGATTTTGGAGTAGCTTATAGACAACTTTGGGTATGAGGTTGAACTTTAGTACTAAATTTCATCCTCAAACGAATGGGTAGAGTGAGAGGACAATAAAGACTATTGAGGAAATGCTTAGAGTATGTGTACTGGAGTTTCAAAGAGTTTGGGATCAGTACATAGCTTTGATTGAATTTGCTTTAACAACCACTACTACAGTAGTATTGGAATGGCACCTTATGAGGCATTGTATGGTAGACAATGTCGATCGCCTCTATATTGGGATGAGGAAGGTTTGAGAATGATAGAAGGCCCAAATTGATACAAGATATTGTGGATAAGGTAAAATTGATCTGAAGCTAAATAAAAGCAACATAAGATAGACAGAAGAGTTATGTCGATTAGCACAGAAAAGAGATGGAATACAGTGTGGGAGACAAAAGTATTTCTGAGAGTCTCACCTTGGCGAGGAGTATTGAGATTTTGCAAGAAGGGCAAGTTGAGCCCTAGGTACATTGGTCCTTATGAGATTATAGAGAGGGTAGGACCACTGACATACAGATTAGCCTTACCGAGTGAAATGTCTCAGATACACAATGTTTTTCATGTGAGCATGCTTAGGAGGTATAGATCTGATCCGATGCATGTATTACCGGCTCAAGAGATTGAAATTGTTAGTAATCTGAGTTATGTTGAGGAGTCAGTCAAGATAGTGGGATATCAGATAAAACAGTTGACGAATCAAGAAATTCCGTTGGTGAATGTCCTATAGAAAAATCACTTGAGTGAGGAAGCGACTTAGGAAATAGAAGGGCATATGAGAAAGCAACATCCCCACCTGTTTCATGAATCGGGTAAGAATTTTGGGGATAAAATTTCTTAAGGAAGGGAGAATTGTAACATCCCATTATCCCATGATGAGGGTTAGAACCCTAGGATATTATAGATGAGAGTTTATTGAGAATTTAGAAGTGCATTTCATGCATTATATGACATACACATGCACGTGAATAATATTGTCACTTATGAAAATAATTGGACATGCATTCATTGACATTTTCTATGTACAAGTGATTTTAAAGTGATTAAAGTGTGAATTATGGATTAACTGTCTTGAAAATTGAATTGGTATGTATTAGAATTTTTTTCACATTTTTGGAGACATTTCGGATATTTTGGAAATTTATCAAAATTTTGGAGTATTTTAGACGAGGAAAAATATAGAAATAAAAGACAAATAGAAGTGTGACAAATGGACTAGTGAATGTGTGATAATTGGACAAATTAATGTGTGACATATGGACCAATAGCTAAGTAACATTTGGTATCTTCGCATGATGACAAATGCAAGACATTCATTAGAGATATGTGGCAAAGCTAAGTTAAGCCACCTAAGTCATGGTTTTTTGTTAGGCAAGGAAGATTTCTGCATCTCTTTTCTTTGGTTTCACTGAAATCATCTAAACCTTTCTTCTTGCTTTGCCATCACCGAAACACCATCTTTGCTCATTTTTGTGTATTGGCTTTTGGTTAATTCATCAACATGACACCTTACAAAGAAACCACTTCAGCTGTCTCTCTATTCTTATCCATCCACCAAAATCTCTTCTAACCCCTTTCAACTGCTGGAATTTTTCTGAAGCAAGTAAGTGATGCTTTAAGTTGTATGGGTAGTGTAAATGACATTTTGATGCGTTTAAATGTTTGTAAATGGATGCATGCATGAGTGGTGTAGGAAGATAAATAAATGCTTGCATGAGTGGTGTTGTAGGAAGAAGAGTTTCAATGATACAAGCAAAACGAAAATGTGCAGAAAGTGTTATATGAAGTGAGCTGGAGTATCTTATATGCAGTGTTTTTTTGAACATACATCTGTATTTTAGACATAACTTGAGCAGTGAATATCTAAATTGGATGGATTTTAATTTGGAGTAAACTAGAGACATATGGCTACATTTTTCTTGAGAAATTGAATTTGAAATCTGTCCTTAAGAGTCTTGAAATTTGGATTGA
The DNA here is from genome assembly GCA_027478495.1 of Erythroxylum alaternifolium. Taxonomy (NCBI): domain Eukaryota; kingdom Viridiplantae; phylum Streptophyta; class Magnoliopsida; order Malpighiales; family Erythroxylaceae; genus Erythroxylum; species Erythroxylum alaternifolium. Next base: position 9,159,225 of record JANIIA010000008.1, on the reverse strand, counting down.
AGTTAAGAAATTTATTCTATCGAGGTATAAAATTAGTATGTAGATTTTTGGCTATAACTTGCATGACACTGAACTAAAATGCATGAAATTGATGTCATTAGACACTCAACATTGTGGAACATTTGATTAGTAGAAGGTTTTGTCTAAATACCTCATTTTCTAGGTCATAATGGTCATACAAATCTGACCCGAAATCTACTTAAGAAAATCTGGAAAAAAATTGCAGAACATATGATGTAGAAAAATATGGAATAGGTATTGTTTTGGGGTTTATGAACAATCATGAATTGTTGAACTGTGTATTGACGTTACTGAACTAAAACTGAAGTAAAATGAAGACGTCATCAACTGTAAATGATAGAATTTTAATAATGAAGTGTTTGGTAAAATGCATATCATGTTATAGAAAATGATATGTTTCATGAATGATATTATGTAATTGAAGAGGTATAATTAATTGATTAGAGTTTGATAATTTCATAAAAACAAATTGGTATGTGAATGAGTATGGAATAATGATGTGTTTGTGCTATAGTAATCTAGCAAATGGGAGTGAACTTGGTGTTAAAATGTAAGTGAGTTTTGGACAAATAGAAGAAAGGAGGAAGAAAAACACAGCAGGGCACGATCATGTATTTGCACGATCACGACTCTGCTGAAAAATGATGAAAGTCGTGATCGTGCAGAGAAGAAGGAAAGTCACAATCGTACACCCAAGAGGCTTTATCAAAGGGTGTTTGTTTGGATGTTTTTTAACCTAATTCAAGTAAAGATGTTACCATATGAGGAATATAGGTTTAAATGAGCTCTTAAATGAATTTAATTGATGTTGAATGAAGGGATTAAAGTGAAAAACAGGGGATATTAAGGATTAAAAGAATGTTTTGAAGGTGGTGTAAATTGTTTATGAAGAGTATTAAAGAAACATACCAGAGAAATTGTCATTGAACATGCATGATACATGATACATGATACATGATACATGATACATGATACATGATACATGATACACTCATAAATGTATTTATGACTGATTATTCTTATGAAAATGTACATGAGTGACATATAAATGCATATGATTGCATATAGAGGAGCACGTTGAGTGATTGCTTCTAGACATTGTCAGGACTTCAAGGCAATAAGCTAAAGGGAGCATTTGTGAGTCAAGCTAGATGATCTTCCTAGGATTGATTGATTGATTTTGTTTAAGTTCCAATTATTGAACTGTTTGTGATCTGTATGTGAAATTCGAACTTTAAAAGTCTGAGGTGTTTGATATTCGGGAATGTATTAGAAGTATTCTATTTGTATCTAAAATTTGAATGATATCTGTTTACTACTGAACTCTGATTGATTTCTGAATACTCAACGAAAGTTGAATGCCAAACTAAGGTCTAATGAATATAAGATTCTATCTGTGCATCATAAGTGGATGCTATTCATGGCATATTCAGTTATCTAATGCATTTTATAAAATGCATGTTCAGATAAAGGCATTGTGATCAGAGTAACCAGTATGAAAGAGCTATAAGCTCATATTTCTGCACGTAAAGCTTTGCTCCGTGATTTCTATATCTGACTGAGCCCAATGGGCCAGTATCTGTATCTGAAAGGCACTCAGTCACAAAAAATAATAACAAATCTGGAGTCTCATATACATCTGCATTTGTATATTTATGATTATGAAATATATGGTTGTGAAATCTTTTTTGAAGTTATGATGTTAAAGTGATATGCCATGATAATGCGATTGATTGGGTTGTACAAGTTTTAAAAGAATGTATGTGATGTGTATGACATTCATTATGCCTTATTGTGATGGAAAATGATGTGAATTTGGTTGCTTATATGATATTTGTGTGTTTGCTTGGAGTGAGATCATTAATGATGGTTCACTTATTGAGTTCGCAAAACTCAACCAACTTATAACATTGATATTTTCATGTACAAGACAAGAGACATAGATTTCTAAGATCTTCAAGAAGAACATTTTGGATAAAGATATGACTCAAAGGTCTATCAGCTGGCATTTGAGGAGTTGTATTTTTTTTAAGTAATTTACATGTCATGTAGAACTTATGTATAAAGGTTGTAAATATTGGTTTTAATGTCTTCTATATAAACTTTTATGAATGAAATGAAGAGATGAAGTTTTTAAGTATTGTGTTTTCTTTATAATGTCATTTAAGAGATTAGGTTGATCTAGCATACTATTGTCATAGGATATGTACTTGAATTTCCTCTGAATGTTCAGGTATGTACTATATGGTAGTGGGATGTGACAATAAGAGTGGATGTTACACTTGAGGTATCAACAAGTGATGACACCGAAGACTAGGAGAAGGTCTTCAATTTGGTCTCTGATAATAACAAATTTCTAAAGAAGATGGCACAAGAGCAACAACGACAACGATGTGATATCAAGAAGATTTATAAATATTTTACTACTCGAGGTGTTCAAATTCCTTCACTAACATTGTCACCACATCCGTCACCACCTCGATCTCCATAAGTGGTTTTGTGCTCTTAAACTTTTCTTTTTTGTTATTTCTTGACATTTTCATTTTCATATATGTTGTTTGTTTTCAAACATTGAGGACAAGGTGTCGTCTAAGTATGAGAAGGATTATGCATTGGCATGTCATGTGTGTGAATTTTGCATATCATATTGTATTAGTTTTAATAGATTGACATTGTGTGGACATGTGTTGCATATGAGTGAATTATTTGAATGTGTTAATGAAAATAATTTCATAGAATTAGTTTAGTTTTGAACATGGTCATTTAATTTGTAAAGGCATATTGACTTGTGAATTTTATATTTTAAGTATCTTTGGTTAAATATTCATGTTAATTAGGATATGACATTCATTTTGTTTAATTTAGGAAATTTGTTGTATTCATTTATAATTATAAGTAAACTGAATAAGTTAGCATCATTAATACCTTTTATGAGGATGATTGAATAAAAAGAAATGAGGTAGGCTAAGAATGTGATGAATATATATATGTTAAATAAATTACTATTTAACTGGGAGAATTCACGAAAAAACTGTTTGTCTTTTAGTTAAAAGGATAAAATGACATTTCAACCAAGTTAAATAATAACAAACATGGCCTAATTGAGTAATCAGAGGATATTCATGACAAGGTGTTTGCCTTCACATCAAAAAGCTATGTTACATTAAAGAAAATTAAAAAAATGGTGTTTTCATGTATAAACCCTACTGATCTTTGAAAGTAGCAAAAATTTTCATGAAGGGATACTTAGTGATAGTTTTATTTTTTGATTGATTACTAATTATAAATGTATGTGTACATGTGCCATAGGTGAATGAATAGGATGTTAATGTTTTGACTAATATATATATTCAATCCAAAGTGCCTAACCATGAAACGTGTAGGTTTATATGAGTTTGTTTTCTTTGTTTTTGTTTAAGGACAAGCAAAAGTTTAAGTGTGGGGATGTTGATAGGTATAGTTTATACTATATTTTGATAGGTGTTTGAGTGTGTTTTTAGGTGTTTATTAGACGATTACCATATGTATAGGCTTAGAATTATGTTAATTTAGGTTTTTGTTTATCTTTTAAGTGTTTGTGTGGTTTAAAGCATGATTTCAATCTTAAATTTATGCTTCTTGAGGTGTTTAATGTGCTTATTAGTGCCAGAAATTAGATAATTGAAGAATAAGGAAGATGGACGTGCATGGAGTTGCATGGCCAAGGTCAAGACCGTGACATAAAATTTTCCAAAGTCATAAAGACACGAGTTTTTCCATCTATTTTAGGGTTTGGATGCATTTTTGGAACCGATGAAAGGTGAAAAACCCTAGTTAAGAACTTAATACATTATTTAACAACATAAACACACTCACAAATGCAACAGACAATAACCTAAAGTGGATAAAATGTGGGAGATCAAGAAGAATATCTAGGAATTCTAACTTTCCAAATCAAGACCTAAACAAAGTTTTTCTTCTTTTCCTTTAGTTATTTCATCAATCTTGATGTGTAATATGAATTCTAAGATTTTTAACATGTTCATGATTTTCTAAATTCTATATTAGGGTTTATTCTGAATTTATTTTGTGACTTTGATTATTATTGATTATGAGATTCGTGATAATTTCACATGCTTATACTTGACAATAAATTGAGAGCGTAAGTCAAAGTAATTAATTAGATTGTGCAATGAGAGTTAGCAATTTAATAAGTCCTGCAATTATCAAATTAACAATCATTCGAAGAGAGATCAAGAGATATCTTTTTTAAGAACTTAATTATCTAATAGATAACTTTGGATCTAAATAAAATCGTTAAGGAAAAGTTATGTGAATTGATTGGTTGCAAATCTAGAAATTTCATATTTAACTATGGTTAATTGACTATGTCTTAACAGAGAGTAATCAATATTTTAGGAAATCTAGGATAAAACATATAATTGGATCAATAATAGTTAAGGAACCAAAATAAAGGAAGATTAAGTCCTAAGCATTAATCCGTTATCAAACCCTAAATTAATTGGCAGCTCACTTCTTATTTGTGTATTTGCTTTGTTTTGTTATTTGTTTCAATTTATGTTATTTACTTTTATAAACAAACAATTTGTTGTTACCATAGAGAAAGTTAGATTCGAGTTGTTTCTTGCATCATCTTTATGGGAACGATACCTTTCAATACTACAAATACGATCTATATACTTATGGGTATTGAGAGTTTTATTATATATAAAACTTGTTAAGCATTAAGACATCTTATGTTCCATTTAAGAAGAGACATCAGTTGGAGTTTGAGGAAGCTTTTTTGTTCCTACCTAATTTCCTTTTGGATGCCCTTTTGAATTATATGCTTTCCTCTTGAAGCTACTGTTTATTATCTTGATTAGTGTTGATAACTTCCTTAACTATGTTAAGGTTTTTTTTTTAAAGGAACTTGGTGATACTGCAATTATATAGGTCATCTTTAAATCTTTGTTTAGTAACTCTGTAGTGCTTCCTATTATACATTTTTTCCTATGACTATAAGTTTTTGGGACCCTAGGTACGTCTATGTTTTCATTAGTATTATTTTCCAAGTTATTATTCTCTCTTATATCGAAGTTTAAGGGTTTGTCTTTTTGCTTTTCCTCTTAATTATACTAAGATGCAATTTTTTTATTGTATTTATTTAAGCCATCTCATCAGAGAACTATGTCATAAATTTACAACTTATAGGTTTCTAACATTCATTCTTTTTGTAATTTTTTGGTCTCCATGACTAAGATTAATTCACCTAATCTTCAAATTTGTTTCCTCCATCTGTCCTTATGATGGTAATTATCTCTAGTATTTTTTTCTCAATATTTTCTAGGACACATGTTTAATATAACTTATTCTGGATATAGCTATTGTTGTTTGATCTAAGCAAAGCAATTTCCCAAAAAACCTTGATAAATAACTCAACCCCTTTGTAGTCTAATATTTTAGGGGAATATAGTGAACATTTTTCTTTAGAGGTACATGTTTTTACTTCAAGTACTAAAGCTTATCCTAGGTTTTCATTTTTGTTGGGAGAGTGGTCCAAAATTGAAATGTTAAGGACCCACCTTTATTAGTTTGTGAGCTTGAATTTGGGAGTCAAATCTAAACAAGAATATGTTGTCTTCAATTATCCAAACTTCCTTTAGACCAAAAGAATTCCATTAGGCTTAAGACTATGAAGTGCAATACTAACCCGATTGACCGAATCTTTAGCTAGTTGTTATATTTTCACAGAGTCTGGAATTAGGTTGATTATAACAAATTATGTTGCTACTTTTCATATTTGAATTATTCAATAAAAGGTTGTTTTGTTTGTTCTTTTTTTAAGTATTTAGTTGAGCCGTGTGGGAGTGAGTGGGTAATGTGTCATTTTCTCTTAACCTTTAAAAAGGCATTTACATTCCATCTATTTATGCAAGTTTCTAATTTGAAGTGTAGTAGTTTCAGTTCTGTCAATATATTTATTTCTGTTGTCTTTCTTTCCACACTCTATATGTGTAATATTTTTTATGAGCATTCAGTGTTCATTTTCTCCTTTCTAAGAGTTCATAGAAAGTGTTTGTATTGTTTTGTTCAACAGAGACCAAGCATTGATAGGTGAAAATGAAGGCTTCGTTCCCATGAAAAAACCAATACTTAGAGCATTTCATTTATAGGCTCCTTCCCTAAGAACGTACGGGGGAGGGGAAATAATGAACTTGCCATTGGATGAGAAAGGAGGAGAATATTAGAGCTTAGTTATCCCTAATACTTGTGACCGGGATTTTCTGATAGGTTAATCTTAAGGAGCAGTTCTACAGCATAAGGAGAAAGACCTAGTAAGATCAGTGCATTAGATTAAAATGAGGGATAAGGCTCTATACTTAGTAGGTTTGGGGATTTTAGATGACTACGGGATGGAGTTGTTAGTGGACAGAGTAGGAGCATTAGGAATAGAGCAAGGAGGATAAGTGACTAAGGTTTGGCCAATGAAAGGTAGGGGAGAAAAATTTTCTAAGGTCAAGTTTAGTGAAGACATGTTTCTATAAATGGCATTAATAAAAAAACAGAGCAAGATGGATAAAGAAAGTAGAACAGAAACTACTATAAGATGGAGAAGGTTATGGCTTCAAGAAGGATGGTAAGCAATTAAAGAGGAGTAAAGATAGCCCTCAGTATGAACAAAATAGCATTTAAAGAAGGGTAGCAACGGAAGGATATAGCTATTAGAAGAAAGGAGAGGAAGCATAGACTTGGAACACACTCATTTATCTAGAAAGGACTAAAAAAACCAAGAAAAGAAAAGAATCAAGGGAGAGACGTTAGAAGAAAATCAGCTTGAATGAATTGGTTAAAACAAATCCACGAAAGAACATGTAGTAGAAAGAGGGGATGCTCTCTCTAAAATTAAAGGAACCTTTAGATTGTCATATTAAAAGATTGTTTACCTCAATAATATTTTATAATTTGTAGTCAATGTTAATTCAATAAAATTTTGTAATATTTAGTTTTTAAAGAACAAATTATAGTTGGTTGCCACTTTTTATTGGTCTAAAATAATTTTTGAGTTTATTTAAATATTAAAAAATATATTTTATAATGCAAAATAATGTGTCAAGAGCGGCATAAATAATTACAATTTTGTATTGAAGTTTATGCAAGTTTCATGCGTTGGAGAATATATTGATGAGGGATACCTTGCTATGTAAGTTTCATTCATCGGAGAATATGACTCTTAAAGAAGCTGGTGGGTCAGTCCAAGAGACCGAAACCATCGATCGAACTTATTGGCCAATCAAACTTGTGGGTCATTCCCACCCAGTACATCATGTATATAAAAAGCCAAATTATCGAACAAGTTAACGGGTAGCTAGTGGGTTTTTCAAGTGCTATTGAAACAAGAAAAGACAGATAGATAAAGTGATAAACTGAAATGATACCATCATTTGACCCCACGATCGCATGCAAGCAAGCTATAAGGTATCTTCCAAAGTAAAGCCCATCATTATGTCTTCCTTTGTAACGAAGGATGAGTATATAACTTCGGCAACAAGCTGTGAATATGATAGCGAGAGGCAGCAACATTACATACCTTTTTCTAGCTTTTGGGGTTGTAATATTTGTGGGGGCATAAATTGGTGAAACAACAATGAGCTCTCGTTTTTGTTCATCTATAATTTCGTTTTAATAATTACAATAATAAAAAATAATTATGTAATTTCAATAATTAGATTTTTTAATAATTGCAATAATAATAAAAATAATTATGTAATTTCATAAAGTAATAACTAAATAAATAACTTTTTATTTACTAAATCTGTTTGACAAGTCTAAAGGAACCGTTTGCTTGCATTTTAGGCTTAACTTATGAAAACGAAATAATATAGGAAAAAATTAAAACAACATCTTAGCTAGAGGAGTAAAAGAAAATAATGTATATAAGAGTTTACTCTGCCTCAGAAGTATATATAACGAGTGACTCTCCAAGATTCAACAAGCTCTTCTTCTATTGGAGAATGAAGGAAAATTGGATAGAGTTTTATTTTGTAAGAGAAGAATTATCCAACAGAAGCTAGACTTTGTATTTTTAAAATAACATAACAATGTATATTTATATACACAAAACATCAATTTGGAAATAAAGATAAGAAATCTACGACTTCACTAAATTTGGACACTATTGTTAACAAAAAGATAAACTATAATGTTATAATGTTGAGATAGAATTTGAGTTAACATTAAACAACTGTTTCTGGATAAGTATAAAATAAGTTTAAAATAAGTAAAATGTGAGTTTATCTAAATAAGATAGACTTTTTAAATAAAAAAAATCAATTTCACAACATTCCACTGGTTATTTCAAAAGAATAATTAGGTATTGCTAGATTAAACATTAGTGTAATAATTCTAATATGTTGTCCTATGGACTATAAACTAGATACTCGACCTAATAAATCACAACTCATATAACTATTAGTAAAGCTATAAGTTCATATGAACCAACATCCTATATTGTAAGTTATAGCTCTTATTAGTAATGTTACACCCCTATCATATCTACTATTCATCATGTGTTTACGTTAATAAGTCATGCGCGTGCTTCATTATTCATGGGTGCTCCTGAGATTAGCCAAATTCTTATAAGAACAACCTCATTCCAGAGTCAAATAGGTGATTTCATCAAGTGTATACTGTAATCAAATACACCACTTATAAGGGATACGAAATTTATTAAGAGTTTATCTTATCCTTAATTAATTACAGTTTAGCGTTAAACACACATCATAAAAAGGTCATAAATATTTGATAATGCCTTTCAAAATCAATCAGCAACTTTTAATCTATATGAACCTAATTCATGGGATCGTTAATCACATAGGTTGAGTTATCATCATTGTTGATATCATGTATTGGTTCTAGTCTCATTCCCCTAAATGTTTCAAATATTTGTTTCTTTCCCAATGGTTTAGTCAAAGGATTGGCTAAATTCACTTTTGACTTTCATAATCAATGGATGTAATTCCATCTTTAAGCAACTGCTTTAACACTTCATGTCTCAAACTAACGTGTCTATTTTTGGCATTAAAATTTTAATTTTTTCAATTACTATTGCAACCTTACAATCACAATACATAAACACAAAAGGTGTTGGTTTTATTCCTAAAGGAATATTTACTAAAACGTTTCTTAACCATTCAACCTCATTTTTGGCCAACTCCAGGGCCATAAATTCTGATTATGTTATTGATTTAGGAATAATAGTTTGTTTTACTCACTTTCAAGTTATTACACCTCCATTAAGAGTAAATACATATCCCCTAGTAAATTTTATCTCACTTGAATCATAGATCCAGTTAGCATTACTGTTCCCTTCTAATATGGTGGGAAATACATTATACAAAATACCATAATTTATAGTACCCCTCAAATATTTCATCAGTCTGACTAAAGCAACCTAATGATCACGATTGGCATTATAAGTATACCTACTTAGCCTACATACAACATAAACAATATCAGATCATGTAAAGTTCATTAAATGCATCAAACTCCTAATAATATAAGCATACTCAAACTAAGCCATATGATCACTTTTATTTTTAATCAAATGAGTGTTAACATCAAAGAGAGTAAAATTTGGTTTCACATCAAAATAATTGAACTTCTTAACAAGTTTCTAAACATAATGTTCTTGTGATAACATTATACTAGATTTATTTGTAACACCCCTTATACTGAAGCTACAACCATTCATACATATGACAACTAATTTCCTATGTTTACATTCATGGCATACATTTCTATTTAATGTTATACATCTACACATCACAAAAATTTCACATCACTTAACATTATCATTTAAAAGTAGTATTACATCTTTGCATTCACTTGATAATCCAAAAGAAAACATTACAGTGTCCTTCATTACATGCACAATCATCTTTAAATAAAAAGAAAACACATTCCAAAGGTACTTGTACTCCTAGTGGTTGGCCTTAGTCCCTATAAATGTCCCCTGTACCTCACTCCTAATACTTGGACCAACAAGGATTAGCACTCATGCTAAAATTGAAAGCTTAGTGGGGAAATACTTAGTTTGGATGATCACTCACACCAGTCATCTGCGATGTATACACATTCATAAACATCATAACTCATATAAATAGTGATGGCATACTTAAGCAAAGTACATAATACAAACATGCTTCCATATGTTATTCATATACCATAAATTCACATTCATAAGTCAAGCATTGGTATTCAACTCTCTTTAATACAAATTATCAATAAAAATTCAAATGCTCATCAGTACCAATTATTTATGTTGTCATACCGTATTTCTTATTTATAACCATTAGGCCTGCATATTTCTATGGTTATAGCTAATGGGAGTTATGGATATAAGAAGTTATTAAAACTGTGGATACCCAAAAGTATCGAACTATGGATACTTGAAGGCATCTAACTGTATAGACAATTTAATTTCGAAATGAAGACACCAATGGTGTCAAACTGTAACAAGTGCACTGTAATCTTATAGGCATGCCTATCTGTCCAACACCAAGATAATAGTTTTAGCACTGTAACATTTATTTTAACCATTTGCCCATTTCATAATTCATCATAAGATATTCACTTGAAGTCATAAAATTTGTATTTGGAAGTGCATACAATACACATATGAGCAATAAACGGCTACAAATCATCTATGTACATGTAAATTGTCTTTAACATGCATTATGCTCATTTTTAAATTTCAATATTTATTCACCTAGTTCACATGTGGTAAGTCATATTTCATTTATTTCTAGGTATTTGAAAAGTTTCCAACACATTTAAAAAGGTTCAGGTAAGATGCGGTAAAAATTAGAAAGGAAAGGAAAACAAGGTCATGGTCATAACAGAAGACCCTTTCGATCATATTTTGGAGTGTCACGATTATGATAGAAGAGTTTTCTACTAGGTCATGATCGTGATACCAATGTAACAATCATGATAGAAACTCTCATTCATACCTCCACTTGTTTCGTAATATCCATATAGAAAACATTCAAATTAGGTTTTGAGTTCTTTTGGACATTTTCCCCCTATATCTTTAGTTTCCAAAGCATTAAAAATCAAGCCATTTAGACTTCTAAATCATGAGATATGGACTAAAAATCACAAACTGCTCTAAAATAGAGGCAACATTTGGTCACCAATTTTGATCTCAATTTTCAATGTCATAAAGCCATAATTAAGTCAAAGTCTCGTCTAGAGATTTCTAGTCCTATGTTAATATGCAACTGAAATAATCCAATTTAAGGGTTGTAGGCTGAGTTATGACTCAAACAATGTGACTAGTTCAAACAACCCTAAGATAGAATTCCACTATACAATACTATCTTGTCATATTCAACCAATTCCATGTAAGATAACACAAAAATAATACCAACACACCATCACAACAACCATTCCATATCTAAAACAATCTTTGCATCCATTCAAACATACACATAAAGAGAAATTAAAGTAAGTGTATTCCTAAATCTTAAAATTGGCCAAGTTGTTCTTCTATTGCCTTTCCTTCTCTTCTTCTTTGGCTTTGCTTAACTCGCTAAAAAGAAATCGCAATTAAAATTCCAACCTTATAATTCCAATTCCTCATAAACAAAGCAATAAATGATAAAGATCAAGAGAAAACCACTAACTTTTACCTTGATTTCCACCTATGATTAGGTTGATTCCTTAGATTCCAAATGATAAGATGGAGATGATGAAGTTGAGAGAAGATGAGAGAGAAAAAATTTGAAATTCTTCCTAAACTTTTACCTTGATTTCCACCTATGATTAACTTGATAACTTAGATGCAAAATGATGAGCTGAAGAAGACGAAGTGGAGAGAAGATGAGAGAGGAAAATTTTGAAATTCAAACCTTCAAATGTCATTCGTCTCTCCTCTCCATGTTCTCATTTCATGCACTTTTAGGATTTACACACATGCTTAATTCTTGTTAGAAACACATGCTTTATTCTTAGTGTGCACATATGCTTTAATATAATTGGTTCATATATTGACTTTAGGAAAATTGCACATTGGTCCTTCTTCTTCCTTTAATTCCCACAGGCTTATAATCTCATCAATTAATTTCATTCTCATCCATATTTCACCTCTAAGTACCATTATGTCTCTTACTATGCTTACATGCTTTTAATTCATTATGTTCACTTCTTAGGACACCCTAGACATGCTATGATACTTCTAGGGTATATGTTGGGGCCTTACATTATTCCTTACGATTTTAACACCCAAAATAACACTTGCTTCCTCCATATTTTTCTTATCAAAATATTAACCTAAGAAGTTATTAGTAATATCTAAAACATTAATACTAGTAACAAAAATAAGCAAGTCATCCATACTTAAACTAATGATCACACATTCTCCATCAATAAAGTTAGTATACACATATTTATCCACTTCAACAGAAGAGAAACCTTCACTTAATAGAATTCAATCAAATTTTTCATGCCATTGTTTAGGAGCTTGTTTAAGATCATACAAATAGTTTCACAATCTAAAAACTTTGTTTTCAAACCAAGAAATACACAACCTTCAGGTTGTACCATGTAAATTTCTTCATTTAAATCACTATTTAAATATGCAATTTTGATGTTCATTTAATGAATAAATAAATTATGGATATAACATAAAGCAAACAAGATGAATTGAAGAAATTCTAGTTACAGGTGTGTCAAGTATAAATAATCAATATTATGCTTTTAAGTAAAACCTTTAGTTAAAAAAAGCTTTAAATTTATCAGCTGAATCGTCAAGTTTAAATTTCCCTCTGAAAATCCATTTTCAAATAAAAGGTTTAGCATCTGGTGGTAAATATATCAAATCCTAAGCTTTATTTTGTTAAATAAAGTCAATCACAATTTTAATAACTTTATTTCATAATAGTGCTTCAAAAGAAGAAATTGCATCAAAAATGATAAAGGGTTATTTTCAACAAGATAAATGTAAAATAATTTTTAAAAAGATAATTATTTTCTTGGTCTTTTGCTCCTTCTTAACAACTCATTAAGAGTTTTTACAATCATTATTAATGGTGGGAATGTAACATCCCGTTTCCAGTGAACGGGTCGGACCAGAGAAACGAGTCCAAGTATAGTAAACCAACACATCTCTTGCTCATGCATTTGTGAATAGTGAGTTTTGCGTATAAAAATTTCTTGTACATGCGTTCATGACAATTGTCCCGGTATAAGTGTGAATCAGTGTGATTTCTTGAAAAATAGGTATTGTGAGTGATAAGTGAAATCGGAGAGGTTCATAGTGATT
>JANIIA010000008.1:9120608-9136864 GCA_027478495.1 Erythroxylum alaternifolium | reverse complement strand
TATCTATTAAATTGTGTATTAAATGTTTTTCTGAAATTTTTGTTCTTGATTGATTTATTTTATTGTCTATGCTTATTCTACGATCCCACCACGAAATCTTCCAGGATCAACCTTTATTGAATTTTCTTATGAGCTACCTCTGATTTTGTTCGGAAGTAGGTTAAATGAATTTGTTTTGTTTAAGTTTAACCTGGTGGAGAATTCCTCCCTCGTGGGGCACGCGTCTAGATGTCACGTAGGACGTCGGGCCCGTGACTCTCCCGGGTGGGGTTCCAGCACTAACATTCTAGAGTGAACAATTATAATGATAATACTTGGAAAATGTTAAAGTTTAACGCCACCCTAATGGAAAATTCAAACCATCTGTTAAGTGCTAGGTTAGTGCTGAACTAGCACTTAATAAAATATTATTTTATTCAAATAAGTGGAGCCCTCTTTGCCTTGTAAGCAATGATGTGGCAAGTAGGACCCTTGTTTTGATTAATTAAATAAAAAATTTTAATTTCATTATTAAGAGTGGGACCTACCATTTATATTAAACGTTAAACAAACCTAAAGCAGAGGGATTAGATGACTGATTATTTTCTTAACCCTAACAAAATTATGTCACTAGTTGAATAAAAAAATTATTAAGTAAACAATGATTTAGTGAACATGAATTTAATATTTCATGAAACATATAACTATTCGTGCAACATAATGGTCAGGAATCCTCGAGAGAAGTCATGAGCATCGAAGCGGGTTGAGCTAACTGAGGTATATTGGATTTTATTATTATTATTACTGTCTAATAACCAAGAGAAGTTGTGAGAGATAATGGTTGGTATTAGTGTGTGTTAGATAATGGTTGTTGTCATTAGTTTATTGTTGGGTGTGGTCCTAAATGTTTCTTTGGTTGCTTTCTGGTCCTCATTGTGGTCCCGTAATATTTTTTGTTCTATTTTAGATGTTTTGTGGTATGCACATCCTTACTGGTGTTAGGTTAAGATTAGAGAACCTGGAGAACATAAAACAAGCTTTGATGAACTAGTTATTAAACATTTAACATTTCTCTCTGAGTACAACAGTGCAAGAATAAAGATGACGTAACTAGTACTTTGAACTGTAAGAAATATCTCTACAAAAATGTTGATACGAGGCAGAAAACCATGAGTTTTATGCCTAAACTAGAAGGAACAACTTGTAGATTAAATTTATATAATCTACAACTTGAACATTATACGCAACTATTTATGACGTTGAAAGATCATATGAAAATGAGGATAGTTGATGAATTGTTTTTAAAATTTTCTCTATATTTGAAAGCAAAGGATTTAGAAATTTTTATAAAGGATTAAGACCAGAATTTTCTGTTTGATTGCTTACACAACACAAAGAATTCTTTTCTCTGTAATTGGTTGGACAATACTACTGCCGCTGTTAGAATTATGACTAGTACTATTCAGAATTACATTAACAAGACCAACCACATATATGAAAATTATTGGGGTATTTTAGAGATCGTGAATGTCGTTTGTTTTAATAATTCAAGGAATTGTTTCCAGTTAACATTAACAAATTTCAAGAATAATTTTCAGTTTCATGGAAGCTTAAGAATGTGCAAGGATGGAGTTTATGAAACACAAATAGACACATTATATGGTTTCTTTTTTACTATTTGATGTATGATGAGATTTATCAAATTTAATTCTACAACATTGAGTTGATTAAGGAACAATTTCTCTTGAACTTCAATTTACCATTTTGAAATTTTAATTGACTTTGCTTTAAATAGTTGTGATGGTCTTAATCATCTTAATTTCAAATATGTTTATATAGGCTAAATATGGGGTAGTGGGATAAATGCATCAAATATGTTTATATAGTCTAAGTACCACAGTTTCTATTTTAAGTCCTTTATATTTGCAAGTTCTTAAATATAGCCTTACAGATAGAAAATGTATGGCCATTAGGGTTTGAAACAATCAATAAATATCATACTAATAACACAGAACTCATGCATAATCAACATGATATTTTCTTGCATTTCTTTTACATTTTTGATAATCATTGCACTGCGTTTACATTTTATGACAATGAACATGTTGTTTGTTTGAAGAGTGATGATTGCTTTTTTCACTTAAACTTGTGTGCATGCATATATTTATAGGTTTTGGTCTTCTTATAGCTAACCTTAATGTCTTTAAGCCTTGTTTTTTTTTCCATCAAATCATTGCATTACCTTTACATTTTATGCTAATGAAAATGCTTTTTTTTCATTTAAACTTATTTGTATGCTTATGTTTATAGTTTTTAATGGATCAATATGGAAGTATAAGGCTTTTTCATTATGGAAATTTTATGTTGGAGCTCAAATTGACATACATTGGTGGGGATATTGCTATATTTGACAAAGTTAATGTTGAATTTGTTAGTAATAGACAAATAAATGAAATGGGAATGGAGTTAGGGTACGATAAAATTGATGAGGCATATTATAAAGAACCTGGTTTAAACATTAAGGACTTACTGAAAGTTATCGACTCAAATGAAAGTTGTATTAGACTAGCAAACCTAATGCAAATACATGGATTGTTGATGTATACGTAACTCCTCATGTAGACACACTTATCCATATTATTGATGATGATGATGAGAACATAGAGGGGCAGGGTGCACAAACGAATGAGAATATGGAGGGAGAAGGTGCACAAATGGAAGATAATTTAAAGGTGGAAGGTGCATAAACAGAAGAGAATGTGGAGGGAGAAGGTGCACAAATGGATGAGAATTTGGAGGGAGAAGGTGCATAAATGGATGAGAATGTGGAGGAACATAGTGTATAGTTTGAATCAAACTTCTATGTTGACATTCCACATGACTATTATGCAATTGAAATTGATTCATCAGATTGTGGTAGTCATATTAATACTGATGAATATCCTAGTAGAGAGGAGGTAAGTGAAGCTTTACGTAGTCCCATAACAACTGTTAGGGATAATATTGCAAAGGTTGGACACGAGTGGAGGTTAGGAATGGAGTACAAGATTGTAAAAGAATTTAAAGATACTATTATAGATTATGCGGTATGTATAGGATATAATGTTCGGTTGAAAAGGTGTGAGAGTAATAGGATTAGGTATGTTTGTGTGGATGGATGCCTATGGGTTTTATATGTTGTATATGATAAGAATGAGAGATGTTACAGGTTGAAAACATATAATTCTAATTACACTTGCTTCATTACAAAAAAACCAAAATTGGTTTATGTAAAATTCTTATCGAGACACTTTAAGGATAGAATTTTAAAGAAGCTTAGTATAACAATGAGGAAACTGGTGGAAGAATGTAAAGAGAAGCTCAATATTTTTGTTAATCAAAGCATGTGTAGAAAAGCAAAAAAGAGATTAAGGAAAGAGAGAGCAACAAATTCTATTGCTGACTATGCCAAGTTGCAAGGATATGTACACGAGTTGAAGGTAAGCAATCTTGGGTCAACAATTAAGTTACAATTATCAAGAATCAAGAGAGTTCATTGCTACAGGTATGTTATGTTATAAAGTTTATGTTGTACTTCATTATGTTCTTTAATGTAGTATATTAGTACTTATTTATATTTTCTTGTAGTTCAAAAGATTGTATATTCATTTTTACGTCATGAAAAGAGGATGGAAGCATTTAAGGTCATTTTTTAGGATCGAGGGATGCTTCCTAAAGATAGAGTTTTAAGGGCAATTGTTAAGTGAAGTTAGTAGGGATGGTGATAAAGGAACATTCCCATTAGTCTAGGCAATTGTGAGGTGGAAAACACAAATTCATAGACTTGGTTTATAAATTTCTTATCATCTAACTTAGAATTAGAAGATAGCTAAGGAATTACAGTTATATCTAACATGCAGAAGGTGTGTAAACATATTTGGGATTGAAATCATTATATGAAGTATGATCTGGTATCTTTTGTATTTGTTATAGGGATTAGCCAGGTCTGTCAAGGAATCTTTGCCCAATACAAATCATCATATGTGTTCAAGACATATATATCACAATTGGTCTATGAATTAGAAAGGAAAAGACCTTAGAAAGCAGTTTTGGAATTGTTCTTGGTCAACATATGTTCAAGATTTTGATGAACAACTAAAGAGGCTTGACAAAATAAGTCTTAGATATATTGCAACATTGCTTGAGTATCCAAAAGAGAGGTGGCCTAGATGTTATCAATCCTTTCAAAGTAAATGTCCCATTATTGACAACAACATGAACGAAACCTTTAATGGGTGGATTCCACCAACTAGGGAGAGGGAAGTGATTAGTATGCTAGAGACTATTAGAATAATGGTTATGAGGAAGCATGCTGAAAGGAAACATTTTGTACTTAGTTAGAAGCATGATATAGCACCAAACATAATGAAGAAGTTGGAGAATAATAAGAAAGAAGCAATGTAGTGAAGAATTGTACAGAATGGAGATGGTGGTTATAAAGTTTCAAAGAATGATGGGAAGCATATTGACAGGATCAGTAGAAACTATACATGTAGTTATCGAGCATGGGACCTATATTGATATCTATGCAAGTATGTAATTGGTGCAATCCATTATTTGAGAGAAAAGATTGAAACATTCGCTGATTCGTGCTATCGGAAGGGTCGGTTCTTGAATTGTATGAACATGTGTTATAACTAATACAAGGTGAAATTTTCTGTCCTTCAAGTGATGTTGCGTTGATACATCCTCCACCTAAAAGAGTTATGCCCGGTAGACCAAAAATTGCAAGAAGAAAATAGCAAGATAAGAAGACAAAAAATCCAAGTAGATTTGAGTCAGAAAGGGCAAGTGCATAAATGCTTAAAATGTGGTCTTCAAGGTCATAACTCCAAAAAATGCAACAACAACATCTCAACTCAATATGATAAGACTTTTTCACAGGTGTGTACACATTACTTCAATCATATGAATACAATTTTATAAACGTGCAGTTACTAATGTTTATAATTATGTTAATCAGGTTATAATAGAGGGAACTTCACAAGTATACCAATTTTCAATTTTATATTACGTATTATTTGTACTAATAACTGACAAAGATGTTTTCTTTATAACTACAGTTAAATGATGGAAATTTGTTAATGATAATGTTGGACTGAGTCAACAAAGCAATACTGTAAGCCTTTTTATCAATTTGTCTATCTTTAAGTTTTTATCAATTTGTCTAAATTTAAATAATTACAAAGTGTATTTATCATATTTTTTCTTGCATTTTGTAGGTTGGTACACCTGCCGATGCCATCATAAATCAGTTTGGAGATGTTGACCCGTACAAGTTTCAATTATCATTCAAGCCAAGGGGTTTACGATTCAGAGAATATCTTAGTATTACGTCACAACATTTACAAGTTGAAGCAAGTAGAAGCAGAACCTTATTGAATTCATAATCACAACATGATCTTACGCAGTCAAGTAAAAATGAAGCAAACATCGATTAGTTGTATACATATAATGTATACATAATTGTGTTGTATACATGCGAATGTGTTGTTTACATTCAATGTAAATATTTTTGTTAATCAATATGATTTGTTACACAACCTCTCTCTCTTTATGTCAATCTTTCTCTTACATTTCTTTTTTTTTCCATATTTGACAACATATGCAAATAGTAAATTTTCATTGTATATTACTAATATATAGTACTATTGTTTTTCCTTCATTACATAATTCATATACCAATTTTTTTTTCATATTCAACATATTCATTATGAGTTGTTATACTATAACTTATCGATTTTATATTGGTTATATATAGTAGAATTGTTTTTACAATTGAGTTACATAATTCATATACAAATTTTGTTATTCATAGACAACATATTCATTATAAATTGTTATACAACATACCCATTGTATATTATTTACATATTCAAAATCAAAATTTTCATAATATACTTAAAGTTAATATCAACCATTACATTGTTGAAATTCAATACAATATCCTTATAACATAATTACAAATAAAAAGTAATAAAACCATAACTAACCTTATTACAATTACAATGTTCATTAACATACACTTAACTTGTTTTTTTCTCTTTTCTCAATAAATGTATGTCCTCCTTCAGAAGATTGATTTATTCTTTAGACTCCTTTGTTGTTCTTCTTTGAACCTCTTCCTTCGACATTGATAATTCACTTCTTAAAATGTTAATCACTTCAACGACTCTCTCATTAAATTCTTCATCATATCATTTGAAAAACTTGCATCTCCCAACCTAAAAATTTCAATTTCAATAACAAAATACCTTAAACAAAGTTTAAAATTTAACTTCATTAATCAAATAACAATAAATTATCACCGAATAATTGGGGCATCTATAAAACCTGTAGCTATAATTATGATCACTCCATGAAGTCCTCAATGGGGCCTTTAGCCCATAATAGCAAAAGACATTGCCTGCATTTGAACTCACTGTTTTATTAGTAGATGATAATGATTATATCTGCATACTTAAAAGAGATAATAAAATAATATATGATTAGGTAAAAATGCATTCTATTGACTATGTCATGTAAAGACATATATAATTTGACAATGAAGTGTCACATGTTTATCACTCCAACTATTTCATATCAAAGAGGTTCAAGACAAACCTATCTTAATCGTAAGAGAGTTCTTCAAATTGTGAGAGAGTTTTTGAAATTGAGTGTATTTCAATTATGTCGATAATTATGCTGAACCAAGCAGAACAAGAGGGTGTGTAATGAGTTGATAAGAAATGCAAATTCATTTGGAGGCATGCAACTTGTCTTGGGGATAATGGACTGATCTCTTCATCTCCTCAAAAGATAAATTTGAAATAAACAGCGAAATAACTTTATAAAGACGTCAAAATTTTCACCTTATGAAATATTGGATATTTACAAAATCTCGACTATGTATTACACTATTACTTAGTTTTTCTATCCCAAGATATTACACTATATTACACTATTACAAAGTTTTTCTATCCTAAGATATTACACTGTTAAACAAGAAACTAGATGCACTATTTTTCATAAAAAGAAAGAAACATTTCTAACAAGAATTCCCGAACTCACAAAACTACACTATCATTAAAGTTGTCCCCTATTTCTAGAAATATACCTTCCATATGAAAAATTTACCAGTGAGGCCAAAATGTTTAGTGAGTCCAAATTTATAGCCAAAGGTATTAGAAAACATGAAGTAAAGCGATAATAAATCTTCTCGTGGGAGCACACCTTATGACCAAATGGTGAACAACAGGCATATGCATCTCTCTCATATAAACACACAACGTTATACGTAGGAAAACTCATAGTAACACAAGATGGAAAATCTAACAGATGTAATTCACTATGATCCTAATTTACAGCTAAAACATATTTTAATAAATTATGGATATAATATTGGTAGCGCATCATAACACTACATAAAATAACTAAACTTAAAATTATAGCTAGTGATAAGTCTAGATCGATCCCATAGAGAGTTATTTAAAGATTTTGCAAAGAAAGAAATTAGTGTTTAAGATATGAGAGGAGTTTGGTTTGATTCAAATAACAAAATAGAATGAAACTAAACTAATGAAAGTAAATTAAAGCAAACAGTTAAAAATGATGAAAGTGATGAATGCATTTAGGATCTCGTTCTTGGTTCAATATTAGACTACACACAATAAAACATATGTCATTATCATATTATTTTCACACCTCTCTTAGAACTATTGATCATAGATTAATAAGAAGCTCTGTTAACCTCAGTTTTCCCTTAGATCATGTTTAATTAAAAAAAGCTCTTTAACTAAACTTAACATTCTAACAATCTAGAATAAGCTCTTTATATTTAATCAGACAATCGTATTACAAATAAGGAAAACAAATCAATCTAGACAATAACCATGTAAGCTCGAGTCATTTAACATATATTACGTTATCCCTAATGAATTAACACCATTAATTACCACAAATGAATCTATAACATAATGATTATGTATTGTATTTAAGATTCTGGCAGTGGTTTCATATACAAACAATCAAATGAGAGAGAGAATAACATTTATCCATACACGAATACCTAAATCAATATATATAGAATAACGTAAACAATTCTTAAAGAGAGGAAGAACAACGATACATAATGATGATATGCTTAAATACGCTCCTTAGCATCGTTTCACCTCTGAACCAGAATAAGGAAGCTTAGCCCTCCATAAGTCTCCAAAGAGTAAGTGCTCTACCCCTTCACGAAGTCCCAAAACAATTATCTTTTCTTTTGCCGTCAAAATGTTCTATTTATATGAAAAATTAGGTTTATGGGCATATACATGGTTTGATACACAGCCGTATACTGTGTATCAAACCATATAAATTAAAAAAAAGTGAAACTCGTGAAGATAAGTCCAAAATGTGTCTTCCAATTGTATACAAGGCTGTATAAGTACATACATGACCATGTATCTCTCAGGTTTTGTTGAATTGTTGTTCTTCTTATGATTTTTTGTTCAATCCTTACCCTAATCCATCTCCTTCTTGTTCCACAAGGGTAATTGAGTTGAACATCAAAATGTTGGCTCAATGAATGTGCTCTTAACTCATTTTAGATTTTATGTTTCCCAATTTTACTTAAGATCAAATATGAATTAAAATGAGTTTCTTAAGCATTTCATAACAATAATCACTAAATGTTAAGAAGTGAATATTTAAAAAATTAAGTACACATCAAATTCCCCCAAACTTAGATTTTGACTGCCTTAGGGAAAAATAAAAAAATCAAAGTCACAAACTAAACACTTTCACAATTTCCATATTTCCTAATAATAGATAGCCATAAGTATAGAGAAATAACTATCAAAATCATAGCAAGAACTAAACATTAAATTCCTCTACTCATGATCAATCAACAATCGTCACCTTTAGAAATTGAGGAATCTAGTAGTAGACTTCGAAAAAGTGTGTAAATAGCATCAAGCCATAGGTATACTCAAATACCATTTATGATCATGATATTTTAAGACATTGCATATCATTTCATTTCTCCACCACTAGGATTCACATGCATAATTATGAATCAAAGGACTTTTTAAGGTTGTAATGTGGGAAAAGGTCAAGGTGAGATGTATTTAGACAGTGTAGTGCAAAATCCATCAAAACCAGTGAAACGAGAAAACACTCAATAGAATATTAAGCTCAAAAACTAAAATTCACTCAAAACTGGGTGTGATGAATTAAAAAACTCTGTTTCACATCTTAGATTCAAGCCCTCACATCATAAACCACAGAAAGCGAAACCAATTAGAAGCAATCACTTATACAATTGATGACAAACAATACATTATAACCACAAGTGATGATCCTTCAAAACCATTTCTACCTTATATGAATCATACTTGATTCACCCATTCCATAAAACCTTAGCAGGAAAAACTAATCATAAATGACTTTGCAAAACAATTGTATTTCCTCCTTGATACTTTGATTTACAATTGTATTTCCTCCTTGATACTTTGATTTAAATATTTTTTCTTTTTCTTTCTTCTTTCTATCTTTTTTAAAAATAAAAATTGAATGAAGCTATATTAACATTTGGAATTCACTGATAAGACATAAAATGACACCCTAGTAATTTTAACCAACCCATATATATGCACTCCCCTACACTTATAATCCACAATCATCAACAATCAATAAACACTCCATTAGCTTTAAGGTTTAGATAGGAAATTTTATTAGGTTTAAGGCATGTAATGTGGTTAACACAAAAAGAAAAGGCAAGTAAAGCTCAAGGGGGCTTAATAGAGGGAAACTTCATATCAATAGGTGGGCTATTTGGCAAATGTAGCTTATGAAACAAAGAAAGCCTATATTATTTTTGTGTAACGCATGTGATAAAAATGTGGTGTTGAATACAAAATCAAAGCAAAGTCAGGATACACATGTCATGAAGGTCACACGTAAACAAAAGACAATGAGATTGATATAGATGTGTCAGTCTACGAAGGTTAAAAATCTCACTGCCTTGTGTCTACCATTAGTCACTACTCTTCTAAAGATAATGAATAATGACCAATCATAAAACTAAAAGTACATGCTCAAGTTTCCATGAATTTTTCTAGTCAATTCCCTTTCTAATTATGACTATATAGTCTTAAAAGCAATAGAAAAAGAGAAAATGTTTATTTGTTTGTTTGATTTTGAAAACACCTAAGAAACACACATAAGCAACAACCAAGCTTAAAATATGCATGAAAACTAAAATCCCCATGACCACACTTAAAACTTACATTATCGCCAATGTAACATCAAATGTAAGAAATGAAGCATTTAACAGAAACCACAATTGTAAGAATGTAAATAACAAGAAATAAACTTCCCTTGGGTTGCCTCTTAAGCAATGCCTTTGTTTCATGTCATTAGCTCAAATCCATGTTGTCCTCGTCAAGTTACAAAGTTTTGATCTCCAAGAATCACAAATTTGACATTTTCCTTGTGACCTTCTTCAGGATAAGGTTTGAGTCAGTGAACACTTACATGCAATGTCTTCCCTATTTTCAAACTTTTAATCTCTACTACACCATAAAGAAAGACATTAATTATCACAAAACGATCAACCCAATGAGGAAAACATTTATGCAAAAATAGTTTATATTTAGGGCAATAAAAAAGCACTTTTTGACCAATGATAAAGCTTTTCGATGAGACATTAAAAGCTTTGGTCTTTTATTTTGTTAAAACCACTTTTTGTTCATTTATATGTTTCCATTTACAATCTTCATATACTAAAGGTCAATCACATTAATTGCAAAAGCAGACTGGTCATTATGGGATTGTTTATTAACTTAAAAAATATTGAAATGAGTAACTTCCCTATTAAATTCCATCTTGAGGGTATCCTCATGAACATCTATCTTAGTTTGGGTCGTGTTGAGAAATGGCCTCTTAGTAAGGTAGGTATTGGGTTATGGAGAGCTTCATCATTCATATCAATCACTTAAAAGTTAGTAGGAAATATTAGTTCATTAGTTACGCAAGCACATCCTCATTCTCCTCATCTGGGAAAGTGTTAGAAAGATCAGCCAATTGTATGGTAACACTAGTTTCTTTTAATGAACCTAGATTTAAAAAAGCATACATTAAATGACGTATAACATTAATTGATGCTTCTAAATCTAATATGGCCTGTTTAATTTCAATGTTACAAATTTTGTAGGGAATATAAACATGCCTGGATCCTTGCACTTAGCAAATATTTTCTTTTTAAAAATTGCAAAAATAGTTTCACTCATCCTAATCATTTCATTACCTCTTAACTTTTGCTTGTTCATACATAATTCCTTTAGGAATTCACATACCTTGTAACTTGCTTGATCGCTTCTAACAGTAGGATATTCACCTTTACCTTTCGAAAGGTCTCCTAGATCTCTTTATCGTTATCCTCCTTACTTGACTTTGCTAACCTGCTAGGAAAAGAGGGAGGATTAGTCTTTTCAACAATTGGGAATTCATCATTTACTTGTGGTTATCCAACTACAATTTATCTAACAAAAGATGTTAGCTCATCTAAATGATATTTGATAGATGAAGTCTTTACCTCGTTTATATGACAAACATCGTTACAAGTGTCAAATTGTTAGGTGTTTGAGGCCATACACTCAATTAGAATCTTGGCCTCTAAAGGAGTTTTCTCAAATAATGCCCCATCATTTGCAACATCTACCAAACTCCTCTCCATAGTAGGAATCCTTAGTAGAAATACTAGATAAGAAGTTGCTTTGGAATGTTGTGGTGCAGACAACTAGCATATAACTTTTTGAAGCGTTCTTAGAACTCCTAAAGGGACTCGTCGCTGTGTTGCCTTATCTTACATATTTTCTTTTTTATGCAGGCTATTTTTTATGCTAGAAAATATTCCAAAAACAACTCTTCATCTCAATTCATGTGATAATGCTCTTAAAGGTAGATAAAAAAACCCAATTTTTTGCCACATCCTATAAAGAGAATGGGAAAGCTCTCAATATAATTTGCTCTTTTGTCACCTTTAGAGGTTTCATTCTAAAATATACCACATTGAGCTCCTTGAGATGTTTATGAGCATCCTCACTTGCAAAAACATAAAAGTTAGGTAAAAGATGGATTAGCCCAGATTTAAACTCAAAAGTAACATTTTCAGCAAAATTTAGAAAAACTATGCATAAAGGCGTTTGAGTCAAATTTGGAGTAGCCAACTCTTTTAAAGTTCTTGGATTGGACATGGCTTCCTTAAGTTCAATTCCTTGTTGTATTTTTTAATTTGTTCTGGTTTCACTGCGTAACCTCCGCAATGTCATTTCGATCTCTGGATCAAATTGTAGACGTTCTCTATACAGAGATCTTCTAACTACCTTGCACCAAAACTAACAAAGTGTGAAGATTAATAAATAAATAAAAGAAATGATTATAAAAAATATATATACAAAACACAAATTGAAATAAAAAGAAAAAACTAAAGCACTACACTCCTCGGCAATGACGCCAACATTAGTAGCGTATCGTAACACTACACAAAATAACTAAACTTAAAACTATAGCTAGTGATAACTCTAGGTCAATCCCATAGAGCGTGTATATAAAGCTTTTGTAATGAAAGAAATTATTGTTTAGGATATGGGGAGTTTGGTTTGATTCAAATAACAAAAAAAAAAGAATTAAACTAATGAAAGCAAATTAAAGAAAACAGTTAAAAATGATGAAAGTGATTAGTGCATTTAGGATCTCCTACACATAATTAAACATACATCTTTTCCCCATACATCTCTCTTAGAACTATTGATCGTAAATTAACAACAAGCTTTATTAACCCCAGTTTTCCTTTAAATCACATTTAATTAAAACAAGCTCTTTAACTAAACCTAAACTTCAAACAACCTAGAACAAGCTTTCTAGATTTAATCGGACAGTCGTATTATGAATAAGGAAAATAGATCAATCTAGGCAATAACCATGAAGCTCGAGTTATTTAACCTATGTTATATTATTCTTAATGATTTAATGCCACTAATTGCTACAAATGAATCTATAACACAACTATTACGTATTGTATTTAAGATTCTAGTAGTGGGTTTATATACAAAAAATCTAACGAGAACAAGAATAATGATTATTTATATATGAATACCTAAATCAATAGATATAGAATAAGGTAAACAATTCTTAAAGAGAGAAAGAGCAATGATACACAATAACGATATGCTTAACTATGATCCTCGGCGTCGATTTCATCTCCGAACCTAAATAGGAAAACTTGGCCCTCCACGCTAGAGATTAAGTGCTTTACCCCTTCATGAAGTTGCAAAATGTTTCTTTTTTCTTTTGCCATCAAAATGTTCTATTTATATGAAAAATTAGGTTTATGGGCATACACACAGTTTGATACATTATCATGTATCAAACGGTATAAGTTAAAAAAATGTGAAACTTATAAAGATACACGGTTGGATATGTAACCGTGTATCTAGTCATGTAACTAAAAAATGTTTCTTCCAATTGCATACAAGACTGTGTATCTCCTAAGTTTTGCTGAATTATTGTTCTTCTTATGATTTCTTGTCCAATCCTCACCCTAATCCATCTCCTTCTTATTCCATAAGGGTAATTGAGTTTAAACATCAAAATGTTGGCTCAATGAATGTGCTTTTAACTCATTTTAGCTTTTATGATTCCAAATTTTACCTAATATCAAATATTAACTAAAATGAGTATCTTAAGATTTCACAACAATAATCACTAAGTGTTAAGAAGGGAATGTATAAACAATTAAGCACACATCAAATACTCAAAAGGAGATAAAATTAAAGGTGAAACCAAAATATATGACAAAAGTTATTTCAACGAGGTGAAATGCAACTTCGATATATATGATTATAAACTAGTAGGCATCTTCACGCATGTTTGCTTTACATATGAAACTATTATAAAGCTTATGCCATGCACTATATCAATAAACATAGAAAATACAAAATTACATGATTCCATAAAATTGTTTCCTATATAAGCAAATATTAGGTGGCTCACCTATAAGTATAGCCTTATTAAAAAGTTCACAACTATGAAGACCTTAAACTCCTAACTTAAGCAAACGTAATCATATTACTTAATGCTGCTGCTCAACACCAGATCATGATGTATAAAATAAGAGACTTCCTACAAATTAAAAGTCTAAATAGGACTAAATTCATACTACTTCATAATTAATGATTCAAGCTTTAAAATTATACTCTTGCTGATGGACTGAGCGAAAAATAGATATGTGATATCTTCTAGTAAGTAATCTTGGAATTCATATAAACAATGAATATACTTAACAAAAATATGACATTCGTAATATGGATGGGTTTGATTAGGGATATTGTATACACTGAAAATAATGTAGCTTAATGGCATGATGACTGGGGATAATGTAATCATCACCCACAAGTGACTCAAAGGCTATACCAATCAAAATGCTAAAATTCAAGATGATGAACATTACATAACCCACCCAATAGACAAAACATGCCACACCCATCTAATGCTAAACCAAATAACACAGACACTCACCTATAAGATCGATCTTTATAAGGCAATGCTTGTAGTGGATTCTCTCCTAATCTGGTGCCTCCTCACCTTGTAATGATAATGATGAATGAGAGGGATATGAGAACGCAAGGGATTCTAAATATTGAGAAATTCTTGATGGTGAACGAATCCAAATGCTCAAATAGAATACGATGACAGAGGGTTAGAGGAATGAGGGATGGTTAGAGAAATGAGGGAGGGTCAGGTGGATTTCAAAGAAAGGGCAAACAAAACAATGAAAGTGATATCATTTTTTTAACAAAATGTTTAATTCCTCAGATTAACAAAAATGATGGGTTAAGTAAATGAATTATGAAAATTAGCGATTAATATAAATAATGAGTCCCACTCTTAATAATAAAATAAAATAAAATTAAAATCTGCATCCTACTTGCCAAGTCATCACTGATATGGCAAGTTGGATATGCTCATTTGAATAAAATAATATTTATTAAGTGACAGGTCAATGTTGACCTAGAACTTAATAGAATGGTTTGAATTTTCCTTTAGGGTGAGGTTAAATTTTAACATTTTCCAAATGTTAGGGTTATAATTGTTCACTTTGGAATGTTAGGATTAAACTTGTCGAATGGTGAAAAACTTAGGGTCAAAAGTCACCCTTTTTCCTATATTTGGTACTTAATTTTGTCCAAGTGCATTTATAGATTATAATTGCCTTCATGGACTAAAAGGAGACAAATTCGGATGAAATTGTGGCCTAAAACAAAGATTTGAAGCATCATAGACATAATTGGCTGTGTATGTGGCTATGTAAGTCTTTGTGAAAGCGTAAAGTCATGATTTTAAGGGTTTTCAGAGCTACGCGGTCACCTACACGGTTGTGTATGTGATCATGTAGCTCCAATTAAAGTTATGACTTTACATGTTCACAAAGACTCATGTAAATGAACATGTATATCCTAGTAACCCTAGTTTTCATTATAAAAGGATGTGAGCAGAGGCAAACAGAGGGGAGTTGACTTTTGCAATAGATTTTAGACATGAAGAATGTAAAAGAAGGGATGAATTTGATCAAGGAATGTGGAGAATGTGAAGAATTCATCAAGGGATTTAATAGATTACAACATCAAACATTAAACTTGCAAGAACATTCAATAGAAGAGAAATGGAGATTTAGAATTATATGTAATTAAACAAATTTAGTGTCTAGGTGTTATGGACCCTAATTGAGATAACAATATGTCTTAATTCTTTTATTTTATATAATTATTTTGATTGATCTATTGTGATTAAATTATGAGTTTTATGTATGTTCTAATAGATCCAAAATGTTAGTGCATGATTTGATTTCATATCATTGAGATTAAGAAATCCTTTGTATGAATAAATCTATCATAATTGAAAGGATTTAATGGTAAAACTAGACATAGGTTGACATAAATCCTCTAAATTAGGGTCAAACTTAATAGCAGAATTTATAAATTGATAATGCAATCCTAGGAACTTTAACTAGAAAGATTTCAGTTAATCACTTTATGGATTAATTTTTAGTAGTCTCGAGAGAGTTATTAACATAAGATAGGAATTTCCATGGTCTAATAGTCGATAAAATAATTGCATGATAAAATGTTAATTATTTAAGGGTTTTTAGGGGGATTCATCACCTAGATAGTAATCTTTGACATTGAGTTTTCTAATTAATTTCCTCTATTCTT
>JANIIA010000008.1:9104187-9120508 GCA_027478495.1 Erythroxylum alaternifolium | reverse complement strand
TTCCTTCTTCCTCTTTCTCCTTTTTCTTACTTTCTTTTTTCTTCCCTTTATTTCTCTTTCTCTCCTTTCTCTTCCATGACTCTCACTTTCTTTTTGTTTCTTAAATCTCACGACTCCTTCTTCTCTTCTTTGTCTTATTAGTTTAAGATAATTTTTTATTTTCCAATTTGACCCTTATTAAAGCCAATTCCTTCTAACTCCTCAACTTAATTCTAATTCTTTCTTTTTAATTCATGCAACCATATAAAATTCATAATATACCATATTAAACTCCGAAAATTTTCTAATTTATAAATTCTAATTTATTTCATGCTTGATAATTTAATAAAATAAATCTTAAGAAAAATCGAGACCCAACACAAATAACTGCTTAAGGCTATGTTTGGATGGGAATTTATTAATGGAATAGAATGGAATCAAATGGAATAATATTTCATTGTTTGAGATGAAGGTTTATAATAGAATGGAATGGGATGAAAGAGGAGGGTTTCATATTACATCCGATTATATCAGAAACAGTAAAAATGAAAAACTTTCGATTTGGGAGGTTTAGGATGGAATGTAAAATGATAAACAACTTTATACTATATTGCATTATAAACCTTCTTCCAAATGACATTTCACTATATTATATTATGAACCCTTACATCCCTCCTAAACAACAATTTTTTAATATTACATCTATTTACATTCCATTCCATTATAAACCATTCCATTATATTAAAAACCTTAAGTCCAAACATAGCCTAAATAAAAAAAATCAATACAAAAATAATGATAAAGGCAAGTAAATAAATAAGAAAATAAGAAAGAAAAACAATCAAACAATAAAAAAGAAAATATGAAATAAATAAATAAATAAAAGAACTAAAAGAACAATTGCTACAAACAATAATATTTAGGCTAATTAAAAGTGCACATAAATAGAATGAAAAGGTTGAAAGACTTATGTAAAGAGAAAGTTTTGTTTTTATGTAAGGTCCTCTACCATATCTTAGTTCGCCAAAATTTTTTGTTTAGGGCCAAGTCCTCGATAAGCTCTAGTACACACATATCTTTCCTAATCACCTCCTTCAGTTCTTCTTGGGTCTTCCTCTTCTTCTCATACAGTTCTTACGTACAATCGTCTTGCATCTTCTCATTGGGGCTTTAGGATGTTTCCTTTTAACATGTCCAAACCACTTAGACTATGTCTTTCTCATTATAATATCAATGTCAGTCACCCCCATCACTGATAGAAAGAGGTTTAGGAGTTTTAACTAGAAAAAGGTTTCAATTAGTCAACTGGGAATTAGTCGTTAACAAGCTTGAGAAATATTAACATAAGATACGAATTTTAACAATCTAGTGATTAATAATTAAATTTCATGGTAAAGGGTTAATAAGAGATCTTAGGGGAAATCATTAGCTAGGTAGTAGTTATTTGATATTAGATTAGCTTTGTGTTATAATTATCTTGATTCATTATTGCGTTGAGTTTTAGTTTAGTTTAGCTTAGTTTTCAATTAAATCATCATCTTATTTTATGTTTAGATAATAGAAAAAGGCCATTTTTAGTATTTGTAATCCTAGTGGGATCGACCCATACGTGTCAGTGCTAACTACAATTACACCATACACTTGAAGCTTAAAATTACATTAATTAAGTTTTTGACACCATTGATGGAGATTAGAATATTTGGAAAAACCTTGCTTTTATTAATCTAGCCATTATTAATTAATTTGTTTCTTATTACTTTTTGTTTTTAATTTATTATCTTACTTTATAGACTCTTTGGTTTTATTACTTCTATAAGTTTTGGGTTTAGTTTATGACTCAAGGGAATCCATCACACTTAGTCAATAAATTTCTAGAGATTGAGATTATAGATCATAGAAATCTCCAAAGAAACATACTTAAAAGTGTTCGAGTTAGATCGATAAATAAAGGACTTTAAATATCAAAATAACACCCAAGAATCAGGAACTATAGTAGACTAACTAAAGATTATGGTTGATTATGCTAGATCAAATTTGATGGGAATGAAGTCTAGCATCATACAACCAACTGTTGATGCCAATAATTTTGAGATTAAACTAAGTATTGTTTTGATGTTACAATAATATGTCCACTTTGATGGGCTATAAGATAAAGACCCCAATGCACATATCACAAACTTTCTAAAACTTTGTGATACCTTTAAGATCAACGGTGCTAGTGATGATGCAATCAAATTAAGATTATTCTCGTTCTCATTGAGGGGTAGTGCGAAACAATTATTAAACTCTCTATTTAAATCATCCCTTAACATTCGGGACTAAGTAGCAGAGAAGTTTCTCTGAAGTATTTTTCACTAGCTAAGACTACTAAACTGAGGAATGACAACTCAATCTTATTTCCAGGTTGATTCAGAGACATTATGACATATGAGAGAGATTTAATGAAATGTTAAGGAAGTGCTTGCATCACGGTCTACCGTTATTGATGCAAATATAATCCTTCTACAATAGGCTCAATCAAAACAATGGGAGTATATGATGTTGATATAGTTACGAAACTGGAGAACCAGGTTAAAATGTTGAGTAGGAAGATTAATGGATTAACTGAGAGTCCTAAATTATTCCAAGTTATGTAGTGTGAGGTGTGCGGGCTAAGACATCCAAGTCAAGATTGTAAAAACCTATGGCCTATGCATGTGGATTATATGAAGAATGCCCTTAGACTCCAGAATAATGCATAGAGTAATATATACAATCTGAGATGGAGGAATCATCCAAATTTCTCTTGGGGGAATTAAAGGCAGTCAAGAAACACTTCTCCACTGGAATTCTAGCAACACTTACCTTAAGAAAAGAAGCGAGCTTAGAGGACATCATGTCTAGGTTTCTTTAAAATTCAGAAGCAAGATTTTAATCCACAGAGATTTCATTGAGAAATTAAGAGGCTTCTATATGTAACTTGAAAACTCAAATAAATCAACTTGCTAAGTTAATTTTTGAAATAAAATAAGAAAATTTGCCTAGTACCACAAAGATAAATCCTAAATAATGTATGATGGTAATCACACTGAGGAGTGGAAAAGAGCTGTATGAGAAAAACAAAACCTAAAAGAGGGAAGAGATTAACACTAAGAGAAAGCTGAAGGGCACCTTCAAAAAGTCAAGGAATTTCATCTGGCCATCCCTTATACCACCAAAATGAAGAAAGTTCAGGTGGATGAGCAGTTTGGTAAGTTTCTAGAAGTGCTTAAACAACTCCATATTAACTTTCCCCTTATTGAGGCTATTGTGTAGATGTTGAAGTGTTTACAATTTTAAAGGAGTTAATAGCAAACAAGAGAAAGTTAAAGGAGTTGTCAACCATGACGCTGAGTGAAAGGTGCTCAGTGATTCCTCAAAGAAAGCTAATAGAGAAGTTTAAAGATCTAGGGAGTTTTACTATCCCTTATTAAATCAGTGACTTAAAAATAAAAAAGACTTTAGTTAACCTAGGGGCCAATATTGATATGATACCTTATTCTTTATTTAGGAAACTAGGATTAAGTGAATCGAAACCTACTAGGATAATCTTACAATTAGTAAATAGATCCTAGAGGTATTATAGAGGATATACTTATTAAACTTGATAAGTTCATCTTTCCAGTTGATTTTTTTATTCTTGACATAGAGGAAAATATAAGGGCACCTCTAGTTTTAGATAATCCAATTATTGATGTTAGTAAGGACAAGCTAGTGTTTAGGGTTGGGGATGAAGATGTTATATTTAAAATATTTGACATTATAAATAATTCCCTTGAACTTAATGATTATCAAGATTCTAGTGATAGATTTAATTATTAAGTTTCAAATGTTTTGTATAACTCTTCTTCTAAAAGTCTATCGAAGCTGATTCCAGTTCAAGGTAGAAGGAAGGATGATAAATATGTCACAAGGAAAAAGTAGGTAGCTTACTTTAAGATTAATTAAGGAAGCTACGGCAAGAAATAACAAACTCAATCTCCATAAGCTACCTTGAACATGATAGGTTGAGCTAAATACGTTAAACAGGTGCTACTTGAAATGCAACCTAAGAATTAGGATAGTTTTTATTGGAACCCCACCTCGGCGAGTCACGTGCCCGACGTTCTACGATACATCTAGACGTGCATCCCATAAGGGAAGAATTTTCCACCAGGTCAAACCACAAAAACAAACTTATTTCACTTACCTCCGAACAGAATTAATGGTAGGTCATAAAGGAATTTCAATAATACTTCTTCATAATATTTGTTTCTCATTGCCTTAAGGTTCTAACGACACTAAAACACTCAATTTGGTTCAGAAATAAAGGAGTATTGGCCAAAATACTTCCGGGCTAAACTTAAGCTGAGACTGAAATACTACACTTGAATCACTCCTGAAATTGAAATTTTTAGGGCCTAAATTGATCTTCGATTCCTTCAGAAAAACTTTAGCTCCATGACTCTAGTTTGTTCAGCAACAAAAAATTCAACTCAATTGGAGCTCTACAGATCAAGATATAATCAAAATACCGAAGCATGTTCAATAATAATTCTCCAGTTTATAACATTCTAGCACGTTGCCTCTTTTTCATCCTAAATCCATTAATCAAACATGTCATTATCAAAATTCTATCATGTACAGTTGATGACCCCTTCATTTTTACTTCAGTTTCAATTCAGTAACATTAATACATAGTTCAACAATTCACGATTGTTCATAAACTCCAAAATTGTACCTATTTGATATTTTTCCATATCATATGTTCTACATTTTTTTTCTAGATTTTCTTATGCAGATTTCAAGTCAGAATTGTATGACCATTATGACCTAGAAAATGAGGTATTTAGGCAAAACATTCTCCTAATCAAATGTTCCAAAATGTCTTGAGTGTCTAATTACATCAATTTCATGTATTTTGGTTCAGTATCATGCAAGTTATAAACAAAAATCTACAAACTATTTTCATACCTCGACAGAACACAACTCTCAACTTCAAGCCAAATTTCAAGACTCTTAATTAAAGATTTCAAATTCTATTCCTTTATAAAACATGTAGCCCTAAGTCTCTAATTTACTCTAAATTAAAATTCATCCAATTTGGATATTCACAGATCAAGTTATAGCCAAAATACAAATGTATGTTCAGTAAACCACTCCATATAAAATATTCCAACACACTTCATCACAACCTTACATGCAATTCATTCCAATTCAAACATCATTCTCATACCATTTAACAAGTTATAAAGCTTAGATTGTTACTTACCTTTTAGGCTTCCAACCCAGTTCAAAATTCCAGATTCACTAAGCCTCCAAGCGTGCAAGATTCATCACAAACTTAAGATGGAAACAAGGCGTTTTTGGACAGCAAGATGAAGGTAACTTTCAGCTAGTTTTCTTGGCTATTTTGTGTAAGGTAAAAAGCTAGTTTTGGTGCAAAATTTTGGATAGGGTTCAGGCAAAATTTTAGAGAGAAGAAGGAGACATTTTGGTGAAGGAATTGAAGGAAAGAAGCAGTACAACTTTGCTGCAGAAACTTGCTGCATCATATGCTAGGTGTCACCATTATAGCACAACATTTATCCTAAGGCATGTCTTACATTTGTCCACTCAAGATGCTGCCACTACTCTACTCAAGATGCTGCCATTAGTCACTAATTAAGTAGTCCACATGTCACTCCAAGATTGGACCACTTGTCACACAATAATTTTTCCATTTGTCAATTAATTACTAGTCCATTTATTACACAGCTAAGCTACCAAATGTCACACTTCCATTTATCTCTTATTTCTTCATTTTTCCTTAGTCTAAAATTCTCCAAACTTTTGATAAATTTCCAAAATATCTGAAATGTCACCAAAATCCAAAATTAATTTGAATACACACCAATTCAATTTTCAAGACAATTAATCCATAATTCACACTTTAATCACATTAAAATCACTTATACCTGAAAAATGTCAATGAATGCATGTATAATTATTTTCATAAGTGACAGCATTATTCACATGTATGTGTATGTCATATAATGCATGAAACGTACTTCTGAATTCTCAATAAACTCTCATATATAGTATCCTAGGGTTCTAACCCTAATCATGGGATAATGGGATGTTACACCGATTGTGACCTTCTTGCCACGATTGTCACAGAAGGCTTGGATGTGGCCCACAATGCTGGCATCCAAGGCCATGATCAGGGCCTACATCAGGCAGACGCGCAGACACTCAAAAACGTCAAGATTCAAGGGATTTTTCGAACCTTTTGGACTTGCTTAGAAAATAAAAGGATATTTAAAGAACAAGACAGAGAGAAGAAAGGAGCTTTACACTCAGCCACTCTTGGAAACCCTAAAGGGAGAGTAAAAGAAGAGAGAGAGAGAGAGAGAGAAGAAGAAGACGAAGAAGGAGGAAGAAGAGGTAGATCCTAACGCCACTACTCTCTGAATCAGATGGTATCCTGACACCAATGCCTTCCCGATTCGTCCAACCTAAGTTCCATTTTTTCTTCATTTCCTTTTTCATTTAAATGTATAAAGTTGAGATGGATTGTATTGAAATGGATTTAGAGTTGTTGATAATGTTCTGACCTCTCCTTCGGGATTTTACCTTAAGTTAATGTTGATTTAGTTATTTTTTGTGTTTATGGTTTGAGCGTTGTGATTGATTAATGTATTTGCATGTTCCAGTAACAAACTGAGAGGGTGAGCTAGATAAAAATGATTAGATCAGATTAATGAGAGTTAGATGACCTAATTGACCACTTAATCAATCTAGTCGGTAATTTCATAGAGAGAGATCTCGTGCGAGACCCAATTGTTTATTAGAGAGTTTTAGAACTAATTAGAATTATGGGTAATTTGTGATTTGAGAGATTGCAAGTTCTATAATTCGATTAGGGTTTACAATTTATGGTTTAATGGTTATAATTTGAGAGAAAGTAATCAACCCTATGACTGTCTAGAACCAACACCCCATAAACACATAAATGGCTAGATTAGCATTAATGATAGGTAAAATCCCCTCTCTCATATCCTGATTATCTCTCTTGATGGATTTCCATTATGACTTGTGTGACTGCTCAGTTTAATTATGTTTTGTTGAAATTTCTATGTTGCAATTCTTAAATCAGTTTCTCATATTTACTTTCCATATTCACTTTTGTAGTTTTTATTTCTTTTTAATTCCTTTCTTTAAGCCTTAGATGACTTAGGATAAGGCTAGTACCCTCCTCATGAAATTAACCCTTCAATACTACAAAGTACGACCCGTGCACTTATAGTTATTGAGGGTTTTATAAATTGTAAAACTTGCTAAACAACTATATAGTCTTAAAAGCAATAGAAAAAGAGAAAATGTTTATTTGCTTGTTTGATTTAGAAAACACCTAAGAAACACACATAAGCAACAAACAAGCTTAAAATGTGCATGAAAACTAAGACCGCCACCCCTACACTTAAAACTTACATTTATACCCAATGTAACATCAAATGTAAGAAATTGAGCATTTAACAGAATCCACAATTGCAAGAATGTAAATTACAATAATAATAAACTTCCCTTAGGATGCCTCCCAAGCAGTGCTTTTGTTTATTATCATTTGCTTGACTCCATATTTTCCTCATCAAATTACGAAGCTTTGATCTTCAAGAATCACAACTTAGCATTTTCCACATGACTTACATTAGGATAAAGGTTGAGTCGATGATCACTTACATGCAATGTCTTCCTTAGTTTCAAAATTTTATTCTCTACTACTCCATAGAACATTAATTATCACAAAAGGATTGAACCAATAAGGATTACATTTATGAAGAAAAAGTTTATATTTAGCGTACTAAAGAAGCACTTTTTGACCAATGATAAAGTTTTTCGACGAGATATTAAAAGCTTTGGCCTTCTCTTTTGTTGAAATCGCTTCCTGTTTATTTGTATGCTTCTGTTTACAATCTTTCTATACTGAAAGGTCAATCACATCAAATAAAAAAATAAAGTGGTCATTATGGGAGTACTTATTAACATCAAACATATTAAAATGAGTAACTTCCCCCATTGAATTCCATCTTGAGGATACCCTCACAAGCATCTATCTTAGTTTGGGTTGTGTTGAGAAATGGACTCCTTAGTAAAATAGTTACTAGGATATAGGAAGTTTCATCATTCATATCAATCACATAAAAATCATAAGGAAATATTAGTTCATTTACCTACATAAGCACATCTGCAATCACCCTATCTAGGTAAGCGTTAGAACGATCAACCAATTGTATGGTAACACTAGTTTCTTTTAATGGCCCTAAATTTAAAGAAGCATACATGGAACGAGGCATAACATTAATCGATGCTCCTAAATCTACCATAGCATGTTTAATCTCAATGTTACCAATTTTGTAAAGAATAGTAAACATGTTTGGATCTTTACGCTTATAATGTATTTTCCTTTTAAAAACTACATAAATAGTTTCACTCATCCTAATCATTTTATTATCTTTTAACTTTTACTTGTTCTTACATAATTCTTTGAGGGATTCTGCATACCTCAATAATTGCTTGATCACATTTAACAGTGGGATATTCACCTCAACCTTCCAAAAGATCTCCCGTATCTCTTTATCCTTATCCTCCTTATTTGACTTTGCTAACCTGCAAGGAAAAGGTGGAGGATTAGTTTTTACAATAATTGAGAATTTAACATTTACCTTTAAACTCGATTTGATATCCCTTTCTTCTTCGAGCTCCTTAATGTCTTCTTCATTATCCATCCTTTGAGTAATTCTTTTAGGATCCTTAAGCTTTCTACCACTCCTTAAGGTGATTACACTAACATTCTTTATATTTGGCTCAGGTTATGACGGCAGTTTTCCTCCTCTTTGGGCTTCTTGAAGCTTTATCGTCACCGCCATCTGGCTTAGCTAGTTCTCCAAATTATGAATGCTAGAATTCACCTCCTAAAATTTATATATGGTCTCCTGTTGAAAATTATGCATACCTTGTTGGAATTGGAAAGTTCTAGTTGTAATAGACTTAACCATATCTTCTAACGACATACATGAGGTAGAGGAAGCTTGTGGCCTTGATTCGAATGGCTATACACCTTACAGCCTATTTAGGAAGTAATTATGCTCTTTAATTTCCTACATAACTTAGGTTGGGACAGTCTCTCCAACCTGGGTTATATGTCTAGGAATACAGGTTATATTGGTTAGAAAAATTCCCTCCTATAGTATTGACATATTTCATGCTCCTTTCTTGTAAGGTTGGGTACCCATTAGTTGAATAACTTATATTTGCACATATTCCACATGCCTTTACTTATGCCTATCCAACTGTAAGTTTTCTAGCAAAATACATTAACTTATCTAAATGATGTTCAATAGATGAAGTACTTACCTCGTTTATACGACGAACATCGTTGTGAGTGCCAATTTGTTGGGTGTTTGAAGCTATATGCTCAATTAGAATCCTAACCAATGCCCTACCACTTGCATTGGATTGGTTATGGCTTCCTTAAGTTCAATTCCTTTCTGTATTCCTTTATTGGTTTCACCATGTAATCTCTATAATGCCCTTTCAATCGTTGGATCAAATTGTGGAGGTTCTCTATATGGAGATGTTGTTACTACCATATAACAAAACTAAAAAGTGTGTAAAGATTAAGAAATTAACAAAAGAAATGACTCTAATTACTTATTGAAATCAAAAGCAAAAAATTAAAGCACCACACTACCTGACAACAACATCAAAATTGGTAGTGTGTCGTAACACTACAAAAAATAACTAAACTTAAAATTATTGCTTGTGATGAGTCTAAGTCTATCCCACAGAGAGTGTATGTAAAGCTTTTGCAATAAAAGAAATTAGTGTTTAGGTTAAAGGGGGGTTTGGTTTGGTTTTGAATAACAAATAAAATTAATTTAAACTAACGAAAGTAAATTAAAGCAAATAGTTAAAAAGGATGAAAGTGATGAATGCATTTAGGATCCAGTTCTTAGTTCAATCTCAGCCTACACACAATTAAACATATGTCATTTTCATATTACTTCACACCTCTCTTAAAACTATTAATCGTAGATTAACAAGTTCTGCTAACTCTGATTTCCCCTTGGATCTTCTTTAATTGAAACAAGCTTTTTAACCAAACCTAACTATTGAACGACATAGAACAAGCACTTTAGATTTAATCAGACAGTCACACTACAAATAAGGAAAACATATCAATATAGGTAATAACCACAAAAGTTTGGGTCATTTAACCTCTTTTACGTTATCCCTAATGATTTAACACCATTAGCGGCCACAAATGAATCTATAACACAATAATTACATATTAAATTTAAGATTCTATTAATGGATTCATACATAAACAATTAAACAATAACGAGAATACCAAATCAATAGAAATAGAATAATGTAAACAATCCCTAAAGAGCGGAAGAACAATGATACATAATGAAGATATGTTTAAATACAATCCTCGGTGTCGACTTCAATTCTGAATTGGAATGGGGAAGCTTAGCCCTCTATGGTCTTTAAAGAGTAAGTTCTATAACCTTCATAAAGTTTTAAAACGATTCCTCCCATTTTTTTCCATCCAAATGTTCTATTTATATGAAAAATTAGGTTTCTGGGCATATACACAGTTTGATACACAACGATGTATCAAACTGTATAAGTTAAAAAAATTTTAAACTCGTGAAGATACACGATTAGATAAACAGTCGTGTATCTAACCGTGAAAGCCAAAAATTTAACTTTTGAATGCATACAGGGCAATGTATCTCCTTGGTTTTGTTGAATTGTTATTCTTCTTGTGATTTCTTGTCCAATTCTTACCCTAATCCATCTCCTTCTTGTTCCACAAGAGTAATTGAGTTTAGACATCAAAATATTGGCTCAATGAATGTGCTCTTAACTCATTTTGGCTTTTATGCTTCCAAATTATACCTAAAATCAAATATGAACTAAAATAAATATCTTAAGCATTTCACAACAATAATCACTAAGTTTTAAGAGTGAATGTATAAATAATTAAGCACACATCACCCATATACATCCAATATTGAGAAATTCCCCTCTTGCCAACTTTTGGAATAATCACCATTGAATATTTAAAATTTTGAAATATCAAGAAGTGGTCTTACAAAGGGAAGAATTATCATAATAGAAGAATTTGCTTTTTTATGGCAACAACGTATGAATTAGAACCTATATTAGCTACATTTTAACTTTTAGTAAGTTGAGTACTTCATTGGTGACATCCCTTGTTATACATCTAGAAATCACAATTTCATTCTAATATAGGAATACCATGACTGAGCACAAAGAAATTCCTTATGTGAACATTTCATTTTCTAAAACCTATATATAGTTATTATTGGTTTATGCCCCATAACCAATCACTTTGGTTGTAGTTTAGTGATAATATAATTTAAAGGCATTATTTATCTTGTACATGTTTAGATGTATATGATAAAGTCCATGAGATAATTATACATTGCAAATGAAATTATAATTAGATTATAATTATGAGATTCTTATTGCATTTATGTATTATCGCTAATTATTCCTAGTCATTTTTTTAAACTGAACATTAATAGAACATAAAAAGACTAACACACATTATATTTTCCCTTATAAAGGAACCAATTGATCTCATAGATTAAAGTATGGAGACATTTAAATAAACATATCGGTGCTTGTTAAAGAATAAGTTCACTGAACAGACTCGATATGAGAAATCAATTTGGAACATTACTTGTATGTTTATGAAATTCTCATTTTGATGATTGTAAAAGTGATCCTTTGGTCTCCAAAGTTATCTTATATAGGAACTGTTATGTTTTGATACTACTTATGACCTATTTAATCATAGGTCATTCAATAGGTAGTCACTAGACGTAGCATGAACTATATGGAGATATTTGTGTGATCAAGATAGTATTCTTCACCCTAAAGTAATTAGGGAGAATGTTTCTTTATTCTCGATTTATATTGATTCAAGAAATCCTTGGCCAAGGTGGAATGACGTTTTGTAAATACTTTACAAATGTCATTGATTGAATCTATAGCTAATGGCAAAGAACTAATATCATTGGACCCAAAATAGAATAGACATTAATTCTATTCTCTACATCTAATTAAAACATTGTATGATGAAATGATTGAATTATACGAAAAAATCATAACCAAAAATGTTAGTCAAAACCACTTTGACATTCATAAATATTTAAGTGGTCATCATGCATTGCTAGATGCCAAACTTGATCTATGATTATAAATTATTTAATTAGAGAATTAAAGATAAATTAAAAGGAGTTTTAATTTATCTAATTCAAACTATCAATTAGAACTATAATTTATAATCATTGCCAACATATTTGGGAACCTAATGAGTCCCACATATAGAATTTGTTAAAAAGAGCAAAGATTTTAATCAACTTGGACTTGATCATAAAGTTTGAGAAATTTTATTATTAAATATGGGATATTTAATAAATAAAAATCAATATGAGATATTGAATCTAGTTTAGGCATAAATGGTATTTAATTAAAATTATTTGTAATTTTAATTAAATTTTAATTGAAATTAGATTTTAGTTTCATATTGATGTATCTTATATTGA
The DNA here is from genome assembly GCA_027478495.1 of Erythroxylum alaternifolium. Classification (NCBI taxonomy): domain Eukaryota; kingdom Viridiplantae; phylum Streptophyta; class Magnoliopsida; order Malpighiales; family Erythroxylaceae; genus Erythroxylum; species Erythroxylum alaternifolium. Next base: position 9,107,903 of record JANIIA010000008.1, on the reverse strand, counting down.
TCCTTATTTATTAAATAGCTCACATTTAATCATAATTTTAATTTCAATTAAATTACTAAAACATCCAAAACCTATTATAAATAGGCTTAAGCTCTAATAGAATTAACACTTCTTGCTTAACACTCTTTATAAGAGTTATAGATTTCTCTCAACCCATTCTATGGATACTGTTAAAGGCCAGACATTCATATAACTATGGTGGTTGAGACAGATTGATTTCGATAATGATTTGAGAGACACGAGAAGAAAATGATCAAGCTTTGGAATAAGTTACGAATTAAGTTTTCACTTTATTATGATTTATGTTAATCATTTTATAGAATTAAAGAGGTCTTAGTTTTCATGAAATCAAAGGTTAGAAAAAAGTTTTGTAATTATTCCATTGCAACCAGGGTTAGATCCTATCTTGATTTCCCAACAGTTACAATATAGATCCTACATTAGTGTATGAACTAATTTCATAATTCTCGGATATGAGAAATCACAGCCGTGCGAGGTTATTACACGACTATGTAAACCTCTCACGACTGTGCCTTACCATGCACGGCTGTCAATGGCCCACGACCATGCATGAATCTCTCACGACCATGAGAGATGATGCATGGGTGTGAGAATCTCCTTTCTTTGCTCTATATTTGACATTCTCTCTTACCTCTTCTTCTTTCAACCCTCTTCTTCTTCATACTCCGTGAATCAATGGAATAGGGAAATTAAGAAAATGGATGACATACTTTCGGGTCACTTTAGCTTCTTTACTTTCGAGAAGTAACTAAGATCAAATATAAGTGAAAGTGAGTGTCCTAAGAATTTCTAAGGCATAAATCACTAAGTGTAGTATGTCAAATGAATCAACATTTAAACACATATCAAACTTAGTTTTTGAGAAATCAAAGATTACAAAAAGTTTCATAATCATTCCGATACAGTCGGGATAGGATCCTATTCTGATTTCCCAACAATTACAACAATAGTTCCTATATTGTTGTATGAACTAATTTCATAATTATCATTCATTTTTTAATCTATTTCTAACTTGACTATCCACAATCCAACTTTGCCTTATAAAATCATATTACATGGTGTTAGTTCATAGTTATGCATATCTTCAAACTTGATTATGCTCTAAATATCTTTATCTAATCGATTACAAACTTGGGCATTGCAAATAATTCCTCCACTACTTCTAGGTTTCATTCTATTGAACCTTCGTGGTTTGTATGACCAAGCTCTATAATACAAAAATATCCTACTGTTAAAGCCTTCATTCTCATCTTTCTTTTCTTCCCTTATAATAACTGCAAACTCGTGGAACCTTGAATACTTTTGGTATAAGTCAAAAATTATTTCCAAACTGTTAAACTTCATTTCTTCTTCAAGTATCACCCTTGTCTCAACGTCTTCTTCCCCGCTATATGAGTTTGTCACTTTTAAACAACTCTTCTCATTCTTCATTTTATTACTTATTTTTATTATACTACTACATTATACAAAACATATCACTTTTTATTTTTTGAAAACAATGCTGCATTTCACAAAATATATCATTAAATATTATAAAAGATACTAAAATATGCCAAAAGGACATAAATACACATACCAAAAAATACTACACAACAAATAGATGGGCACCAAAATGAAATTCGATGCTAAAATAGGGAAACTAGATCTTCTTCTTTGTTATTCTTTTCAAACTCTTTTTGTCAACCTATCACCTATATATGTAGTAACCAAGTTGAAATCTTATTAACTACGAAATTTTGTTTCTATATTTTACATATGTCTTGTATCAAAAGAGAAATCTTTACTTCTCATTTTTCGTAAAAACATTACCACTTTAGGGCTATTTTGTCTAGTTGAGGCTTTATGAACTTGGACATTTGGACCATAGTCAACACTCTTCGCAAATCGGCGTTAGAGAGAGAGCGTCTCATTTTCCTACATGACACATTGACTTGAATTGACTTCCAACAGTCTATTTCTCACTTGAATAAGTGCCTTCGTTTCATATTGATTTATGCTGTTGATCATTTCTGTAAAACTTTAGCTGGATTACTTTACTCATTCTATTCTTCCGGGTAAGCACGCGGCCTAAGTATCCTTCTTCATGAAGTTTGTAGATTAACTGAACTTTAGTTGGCTTGTACGCTGAATTAATTGGTTTCAAAATTTCCTTCATTTCTTCCCTGTTTCCATGATTATTTATCTTGTTTGACAGTAACGTTAAGTTGAACATTTTCCGGTCTTGATTTTTGTACTGGGCATGTTTTCTTTCACCAGTTGTATGAAAGATTCTCATTTACTGTCTGACGCAAGGAAGCTCAGTCTTATAATGAGAACTATGTAATGTTGACTTTGCTGACTCTGATGTTCTGAGGCCTTAATGTCTTTGCAAGTGCTAACTCGTTTTCATCCATATGGATCTGCAGACTAGACAAGATGGGGAAGACAATTAGCTTGTATGGATTTTCTTCAGTTGAATCACCAGAGGCCATAAGAGATTTCCTGGAGGAGTACACAGGCGAAGGATCTGTTTATGCTGTGGATGTGTGTCAACCTAAAAAGGAAGGCTCAAGAACACTTGCCAAGGTTCAATTCACGGACTTGGAAGCTGCTGAGTTTGTCAAATCTTTAGCAGAAAGTCGTCTATGGTATAAGAATTCTTATCTGAAATCCCGGGATTTGGATCAAGATATTGTTTCAAGGACAAAGACCTTTCTTCAACGTATGAACAATATTGTGTTGAACTTCGGATGCCAGACTTCAAAGGACAAGATTTCTGTCCTGTGGACGCAGGGAAATGTGTCTGTCAACTTTGGGTTTGGACTGAGAAGGTTCTACTTCTTTCTGTCAAATATTTCCACAAATTACAAGCTTGAACTGTCCTATGAGAACATTCGGAACGTTGAGCTACGTTTCCCTCCTCAAGGTGAACTTCGTGATCTTTCTCGTCGTCAGCCGAAAAAGTTTCTCCTCATTCAGGTTTGCAGTCTGAAAATTTTTTATAAATTGTCCTATATTTTCAGTGTTGTTTTCAATTTATTTAAGTGTATTTATTATTCGTGTCTATACACGGTTTAGGTTGTGATAAATACACCGTACATGTAATTTCTATTTAAGAGGTCGAATTTTAAGTTGGATCGTTTGTGACCCCTCCGACTTTTCCTGAGATTTTACGTAGAATGATAATACTATCTAAGAGGTCAATGTGATCTTTTCTAAGTATTATCAAATCGATTTACTCTACTAGTTATTTACCTTAAAGAGAAAAATTATCCGATTTTTCCAACCGTACTTGCTGTCCATGCAGTTACTCATTTAACATCTCAACAAAATCATCTTCTATTCTTGTATTGATATCTCTTTACAAGATTTTGCCTTCCCTGTCCATTAACGTAATTCCATTTTAGTTGTATTTACTTGAAAACAAACTTTGCATGTTCAGATAAAGCTATTTAAAATGTGGGTGAAGAATACTCTGTACTTCTTTTACTTCTATGTCATGATTTCCTTATATCAAAAATCCATATTTGAATTAGATGAAGCTCAAATTTCACTCTCTTCACTATATGGGTGAGTTCAGAGCTATTAAAATTGCACAGTTGCTTTAATATGCGAAGCTTAACGGAAAAAACATAAGCCTTGTTCTACTTCTTGCTAGTTAATTGGTGCTCCTAAGATCTTCAAGCAAGACACTCCTACTCTCAGCTACTTTAAGG
>JANIIA010000008.1:9072078-9087723 GCA_027478495.1 Erythroxylum alaternifolium | reverse complement strand
TCTTCTCGAGAGACGACACCCACCTGTAGAAACACCATCTTTGAGTGGAGAACACATGTTCGGAGTATTGAGGAAGGATTAAAGACAAGGATCATCATCAAGATTGTGTAAAATAGCACATCAATACCAAAATTCTAGATTTTGGCAAAGAAGAGAAGAAGTCTCTCTATTCAATTTTCTTTCATTTTAACCTTCTTTATTCTTCGAAAAATGGTTTAGTTAATTGTTGATAATGTTATGAAGACCATATTAGGCTAATTTCATTTTAGGGATTTCTTTTGAATTATTTTATCAAAACTCCTATTTTATTGAATTAAATGAAGTGTCTTTGATGATTGTTGTTTTGAATTAGTCTTGCAACAAATCGAGAGAGTGAGTGAGATGAGATTCATGCAGGATTGTACAATGAGAGTTGGCGATCTATAGACTATCAATCATTATGTCAATTGAATAGTTAGAAGACAGATCTCGATCAGTCAATTGATCACCCAAGGGATAGTTTAATAACTAGTTAAATCGGTAGAATCATTGGGTAGGTTGAGAGATCGTTCAATCGATTTCTGTTATCTCAATTAGGGCAAAATAGTTACATCTTGAGAGAGGGTAATTAGTACATTCAGAAATCTAGGATGAGACATAATTCAATCAATAAAATAGACGGGAGACAAAATAAGGAAAAAGTAATCTCTAGCATTTAGATTCTTGAATTCAAATTTTCTGCAATTGCAGTATTGTCCACAGTTTACATTAGTCTTTTATTTTTTGTAACATCCCATTACCTTTGGGAGGTTAGAATAGTAAATATGAGTAATCAATGAGAGCTTAGAAATGAATTTTTCATTCTTATGCATAATATGATATACGCATACAGGTGAATAGTGAAATGTTGCACATTAAAATACGAAGATATAAAGTGTTGAAGTTTCTGCTAAATGATCGCAACTTTCAGAGTTTTGCTGAAAGCGCGATTCTGAATTTTTTTTGGATTTTTCTAAAAATACACTTTTGATTTTACTATCAAATTAAATACCCTTGGATTATTTTTGGACATGGAATTATTTTTATAAATAGGGGGATTTTATGTTTACCCTTCAAAAAAATTTAAATCATATGAAATTCTTTGTTAGCTATTTTAATTAAATCTTTATTATCTATTAAATTGAGTATTAAATATTTTTCTGAATTTTTTTTCTTGATTGTCTTATTTTAATGTATGTGTCTCTTTTACGATCCCACCACGTAATTTTCTCGGGGTCAACACTTGTTGGAATTTTTTTATGATTTACCTCAATTTTTGTACAGAGGTAAATTAAATGAATTTATTTGTTTTAAGTATCACTGGTGGGAAATTCCTCCCTTGTGGGAACGCGTCCAGATGTCACGTAGGACATCGGGCCCGTGACCTGCCCGGGGAGGGGTTCCAGCAGAAATGAGCTACCATGATTATATGTATGATCCCAATATGAATGAAAGCTTTACGGATGCTTCTTTAAAACCTAAAAGGGTGTGAGTGGGTTTGCATGTTATTGTATAAGTTATGCCTATTCTTCTTGATAGTATTGAACTTTATGCCCAACTTATGAGTTGTATTTAAAAGTATGATGCTTGCTTTTAGAATTTGTCCTAGTGGATGTGGAAGGTATGTGCATATGCATGGATGTAGATTATCTATATACATTTGTCACATTAGTCAATGGTTCTTCACTATCAAAATATTTTCTCTTAATAAACATGGGTTTAGAATTAGCTTCACTTCCATGGTTGTATCCTTTTCCATGCCTATTATTGGAATTCTTTTGAGCTCTAAACATTTTTTTCTATTTTGTCACTTTCTTTTGTAGACTTTAACAATGAGTCCTTAAGGGAATCTATCTCCTTTTTCAATTTTTTTTTCTCATGTCTTAATGCATCTAAGTCATGATTTTCATTAATAATCACATTTTTATGCTTTAATGTTATATAATTCACTTCTTATCTTTTCATTCTCATTCATACACTCATGATCTATAAAACTATCAACCAATTCATTGTATTTTAAATGAATATCACTATTACATAATTTAGGATTGGAAGTTACCTCATTATTTTCTATAGAAGTAAAACATATATGAGCTATCTCTTCTTCCAAATGTTCATTTTTAGATTTACTTATTTCAGTCTAAGTTAACGCTTTAAGTGTTTTCTTTTTATCTTTCTTCTTCTTCTTATAGTTCCTTTCATACTTCTCATTATCTTGAACAGAGGACATTATGAATTTATATGATTGGTTTTGTACATTCAATGTAAATAATTTAAGAGGATTTAAATTTTAAATAACTTTAACCTTTTTTTAGGTCTTTTATTTTGTAGATTTCTTTTAGTGATTAAGGTAATATCTTCTTCATCTCTTTCACTATTTGATATCTCCTCCTCTTCATTTGATTCTTCCTTTGAGGCTTTAAATGTTGTTTTTTTGGACTATAGTTTCTTCTTGCATCTTTTGGATACTCACTTTGTATATAAGAATTTTTCCAATATGCTCCCCTAGTTCTAGTGTTATTAAAATCTTGGCTTCTTTTATGACCATCGCGTTAGCTGCCTATGTCTTTAGAAGTGACCTAAGAAACTTTCTTACCATTTTAACATTAGTATAGGTCTTTCCAAGAGCTTTAAGAGCGTTAATAATATTAATAAATTTAGTATACATGCTAGATAAGTTTTTATAGTGCTTCATTTCAAACAATTTATATTGATGTGTTAGCATGCTTACTTTACTCTCCTTTTACTTAATTGGTTCCATTATGTGTAACTTCTAAATATACCAAATTTGATGAATTGTTTCACCAATAGAGACCTTATTGAATTCATTTCTTCCTAATGCATAAAAAATGATGTGTATGGCCCTACTATTTAAGGAAACTAATCTCTTATCCTAGGGTTCCCATTTTCCTTTAATTTGGGTACATTTTCATTTTCTAAAATTTTTGTAGGAATAAAGGAACCATTTAAAACTATTTCCCTCAGGTATACAATTTCATCCATTAAGAAGAATCTTATCCTAGTTTTCTAATAATGGCAATCATTACTATTAAAGAAAGGTGTTCTACTAATGCTTTGTCCCTCTTAGTTGAATGATGTTGATTATGTTCCTAAATATTCCATTATAATCTTTACTATAGTATTTTATTAGAAAAGCTAGCCCAATAAATCCACTCTAGTACCACTTGTCAATCCCTAATGGCACCTACAAGGGGGAGTGAATTGAGTGTTATAAACTGGAAGAATTTTTATAACCAATGTACTCTATAAATAACAATCAATGTAAGTATAAATTGAGAAATTTATTAATACAAATTAATCAAACAATTAAATAATAATTTAAAGAGGATAAGGAAGAGAGAATGCCAATCGATTTGTAGTGTTTCAATAAATAATCCTTTCCTACATCCACCATTCTTACAATCTTCTTCCAAAGTGAAGCAAAACCTTAGTCCCACTTAAAACATCCCAAGTATAATATCCAACACACAAACAAATGATTACTATTAAAAAATATCTCACTTATCCATTTGATAATTCCCAAAGGGCTCACTCACATAAATATGAAACAAATGATACTCATATTATTGAAAAATACTTTGAAATGTCTGTAAAATACACCAAAAAAATTTTCGATAATAAAAGCAATGAGAAAACATATATTTTTAGTATTTTGTGACCTTTCTTGGTCATTGGAGTTAAGAGTTAGCCATTGCAATGACTATATATAGAGCAATATACATTAAAGGCACTAAATTCACTAGCTATTGAAACGTTGGTCAACTAACAGGCATATTAGACATCCAATGTTCCAACCAATGTTACAATAAACTCACAATACATCACATTTATCAACTTTAACCCATACTGGTTTACCACTAACCTATAGAGGCTGACTAATAACCACAAAAGCATGAATTTAACAACTTTAAATACTTAAATCTAATTTTTTAAATCCAATTATAATTTAAAACTTTGTAAAATGTTCCCTAAAAAGTGTTTTAAAGATAAAACTAAAAGCTTTAATGCCTCTTGATAAATGTAAAGTCTAATGTAATAAAGTAAAATGAAACGTTTATGCATTGGTTAACTAACATATCATATTGGCTGGTTAATATGTTACATAGCAGTAGTAGTAGTGGTGGTGGTAGTGGTGGTGAGAGCAGTAGTAATAGTAATAGTAATAGTAGCAACAACAACACTAGGAGCATTAGTAGATAGTAGTAGTCTATACCATTTTGTATAGGGCCTATTCCAAATGGAACCTAGGAAAATCTATACCTTGTCAAATGCTTAATTATAATATGACTCATCCATACTAGACAATGATCATATTTTAGCTAACCCATTGCTAGTCATTCTCTTATCTTTTTTTATATAATATAAGGTGAAGTCATATGTGAAAAACTCTTTATTTTTTATACATGTTACCTTTACTGTATCGAGGAATTGTTCTTTAAAAAGAGGTATGCTTATTGAAAACCACCACTTGATGTATTTAAGTTTGCAATTTCAATTAAGTTTTAGAAGACTTATGTCAATGAGACACTTTAGTGTTCTTTTGCATGTCTGAAGAGAGATAAAGGGTAGCCCAAAAGGAAACTTTCAAAAAGGAGGAGCCTAAAAGAGAATTTTGTCCTAAAATTAAGGATTATCATTTGGCATGTCTATAAAATAGTGAAGGAAATGTCATGTTTCTAAATTTTAATTTAAAGAAATACAATTAAATAAGGAGCTAACCATAATAGACTTGACAGTGACGAAAGCATTGTAGGCTAAAACCCACTTTACTAATCAATAGCCCATAAAAAAATATTTGCACAGTTGTAAGAACATGTTTAGATCTTGATAAAGTTAGTGCAAGTAAAAAATAAGCCTCAATCTCAAGGAAACAACTTACAAAATAATAGAATAGTAATTATATAAATTAGCCCCAAGGAGATAATGTACCATTCACATCTCCATCAGGTATATTATATGAGAGTACCAAGATCCTAGTCTCGATAACCCTTTCATTTCAGTAATTTTTAATAAACCACCACTGTAAATCTTTAGGTTTCTTGCTTAGAAGCATATTTAAGGCCTTTAGACATTAAATATCTTTATCGAATTCTTTATTTTAAAAAAGGAATAACTTGACATAATTTTTTAAAAATTAAATCAATAAATGAATAAAGAAAAGTCTCAAAGTCATATAGAACTTCTAGTATATAGTATAACTATTCAATATCATAACAACAGTCAAATCAAGTTGAAAAACGATCATCTTAGAGATTGACACCAAATGCCCCTATCACATGAACGGCCATACCAATTTTCCTAATTGACACATAGCTAAAGGGATTCAAGTGATAAAGGTATATCTAAACAAGTACTAGAGAATGACATTTAGGATACAAACACCTATGTCTTTAAATAGTGTATGGTCATTTATGTTACCTCCAGCTTTTATGGTAAACTTTTTATGGTAAACTAGTTCCACCATTGTCTTTGTCCATAATACTTCAAGAAGATCCTTCGCGTGTTATATTATGAAGTTCCAATCTACTTCTTTTTAATGTATTTTAAGTCAAGCTCAGGCTTGGAGTTTTGTGGAGCTACTTTTAGAGGTGTCCTTAGGTCTGGCTTCCCTATATAGTTAATTTCTCCAATCTTTGTTTGCTTTCTATTCACTTTCCTATGAGCATTTGGCTTTTCTTTGCACTTGTAACTTGTGGATACATCTTTGAAGTATGTAAGGTTGATAATTTGAACTCATGCAATAAGAAGAACCATATGTGGGAACATCTAAGGAAATTGTAAATTATAACTGCCTATTACATTGAATTTTCTTCCTTATTGACAATAACTTCCTTATTAGAAAAATTACCTAGTCTCCATATTTAGGGGAGTACTCTCCCATAGCTTTTGGATTCTTTGTTCACTATTAGTTACTCTCTTATCCATGTAAATAGCTCTAATTTCATTTGAAAAACATTGTTCTTAATAACTCTAAAACATTTTTAAGTTACACTGTTTCCATAGATAGATTATACACAAGCAGAAAGCCACTGCTAACGCACATTATCCCCTCTAGTTATGCTCTTTTCTTGCTAAATCTAGTTTACAAATTCCATATAGTTAAGGTTGCTCTTAATAACTAAGCAGTGACCTAGAGTATCTTTCTATATTATAGATGATATCTTGCACGTGACGAACATATGTTTCAAATTCTGCTTTATAAAGGAAGCATATGTTAGTGTTGTTAAGATAAGACAACATGTCAAGTTTATCCATTCTATGGTTCATTAGCTACCACATTAGCAATAAAACTAAAGGTATTAGGTTCTTACTCCACACCACCCTCCATAATCAAATTAATAATATTAATAATCAAAATAACATAAATTTAAGAGTATTAGTTTGGCTTTATATTTTATTTCCTTTAAAATTAAACCAAAAACTAAAATAAATATTTAGTTCTTCTGATTTCTCTACTCATATTTTGGAAAAAGTTTTTAAACCGAGTGATATTCTTACTCATTGTTTTGATAATAACAAATATGTTACTATTAATATCTTTATAATTGGTAAAAATAGTAAATTAATTTATTAAATATGCAAAATTTCAGTGATCAAGTTCAATAAAAGGATGTTTGGTTTATTTCTAAACCAATATTAATTTATCCGCATGTGCACGGCGTAGCTGCAGTTAGCACAAGCAAATATGGGTTGAATCTCCTGAAGACAATGAATACCGGTAATTACCGTTATCTTATTATCTAGTCCATAAATTTAATTTTGGCTTTTAATAAAGAAAATAACACTTAAACAACTAAAATAAATAGGAAAAAATATTGAGAAGAGAATAAAGAATTCATTTAGAAATAATCAATATCAAGAATTGGTGTTTATATTATGAATCCCCCTAAAACCATTAAACAATTGACCTTTTATAATGCAATTGTTTTATTGACTATTAGATCGTGAAAACTCCTATCGTATGCTAATAACTCACTTAAGACTACTGACAACTATCCTCAGGTTTATCAATTGAATTAATCAGGTTAAAGTTTCTAAGATTGCTTTATCGACTTATGAATTTCGTTATTATATTTGACCATAATCTAGAGGATTTATGTCGACCTTTCTCTAGGTTTATAATCAACTCTTGTCAATTACGGTAGATCTATTCATACAAAAGATTTCTTAATCTCCATATTATGAAATCAGATTATAAACTAATATTTCATATCTATTAAAACATATATTCAACATATAGTTGAATCGCAATAAAACAATCAAAATAATTGCATTAAATAAAAGAACTAAAACATGTTATAACTCAAACTAGGGTTCATCTCACCTAAACATTAAAGTTGTTTAGTTAAAAATGATAGAAAATGAAATCAAACATAAATAGAAAGAAAAATAAATAAAAAAGGATTCATAATTCGAAATCTCCCTATATCTCTTATCGAATGTTTTTGCAAGGTAGAGATTTGATGATTTATTATATTGGATCTGGAGATGATTTCTTCATGCTTTCCATATCTCTGGATCAATATTAGCCCTTTTCAATGATCTTTACATCTTGAATTGCCTCTATAAGTCTTTGAAATTCTTCTCTTGTAATCTACCTCAACTAATGTCTATTTATAGTAAGTTTTAAGGTTTTTAGAAGATACACGAGCATATAATAGATCGTGTATACACCAAAATTCCAGATTCACAATTCTGCAGGGTCTGAGAGATGTACACGGCCATATACACGGTCGTGTATCCCTTCTTTGCTTCAAATCTTCATTTTATCCTCGTTTTCATCTGAATTCTTCTCCTTTTAGTCTATGAAGCCAATTATAACCTATAAATTCACTTGGAGTGAATTAAGTACCAAATATACAATAAAAGTTCAAAATATCAAGCAAAATTACATCAAATATATGGTACAAATATAGTCAAATGAGCATCTATCAAACATCTTCACACTTAAGCTTTTGCTTATAATCAAAAGTTATAAAATTTACAACATCCATCCTTCATTACTCATAACATGTCCATTCATACTATAAATCATCATTCATATTAATCAAATTAACATACAAATATAATCAAGTTATCCTAAAATTAACTTCCTAAGTCAATATTAGTAGTAATCACATCTATAAATGCTCACCAAGATTTAACTCAATGCACTCAAGTGTTTAGGGTAAAACACATCAAACTCTCAAATCAATGCATAGTAGAACTCTTAAGATTTGGTTGCAATATTATCACATCTCTACCACTTAGTTATAAACTAGAAACAAAAATAAAAAGGTCTTTATACATGTTGTAATAGAGTTTAGGTATGGTCTGGTTAGGATAATAAAAAGAGTTGATTGAAGGAAATTTACTAAAGAGACATTATAAGAAACTTGTGTACAAATATACATTGGTCCTTTTATTGCAATTCCATTGGTACCTTATACTTTTATTCTTTTTTCCTATGTTTATTTTTTAAAAATAATTTTTAGCATTTAGTACTATAATTAAAGAAATAATGGACCTTTCAAGATTTTTAAGTTTCAAACAAACAAATAGTGTAAATAATCTTTAGGGTTCAAATTAATAAAAAGGCTTTAAAGAAAAATAGGATAAAGGTTAATAATTACTTTTAAATATTTGAAGAAGGCTATGGCCCAACTTGATTATTCCTAAAGATAAATTTAAAGTAAGGTAATTATCAAAGACATAGGCTAAAATAAATTGTTGAATCTAAATGTCTTTATCAATTCATCAATTCTAACTTAACAAATATGGTCTCAATGTGCATAATAAAAGGAAGTCTAGAATTATTCAACTGTGCATTATAACACACATGAAAGAAATAAAAAAGCTTAAAATTTTGCTCTTAAGCTTAAACCCTCAGGAAAAAATGGGTACATATATGTAAATAGCATGCAATTTTCATTCAATTTGACTATCTCAATGATTGATAAAAATATCACCTATAAAAGCAATTTTATTCTAACTCTCATCCTTTTGGATACTAATTCAAATCAATATTCAATAATGAAATATGGTATTAATGGAAAGATTTTAATTAAGTTAAGATAAATTTTATAAACAAGATTATAATAAGCTTAAGAAAATTATTACTAATTGTCAATCCCTTCCCCACATTTAAAGTTATACATTGTCCTCAACGTACAGACTATAAGCATATAGAATAAATGAGAAGGCTAAATGGTACTTTCCTGAGGAAGACAATTTTTCAATTGTGATCCATCCAATATGAGATTACATCCTTGTAAAATATATAAAAAGAGGGATAAAAAGAATATAAATAAATAAAATAAAATAAATGAATAAAACATAAGAACATCATTAACTATAATGTTAGAGACAAAACAAAATAATTAATGGAAAGAAAAATAAGAAAATACACAAAGGATAAAGAAAAAGAAAGAATATACAAGACTAAACATCTCACTCATTGTTCGATCCTGATTGGTCTGACAAAAAAGGGTTCTTGTGATGGTGATCCTGACCAGACAGATGAGATGATGAGGAAGTGCCCTCGTCAAATGGTGGAGGTTGGAAATCAGTGCCTAGGCAACCCATCATTAAAAGCATCACTCCTATCCATCTAACTGTAGACTAAATGATATGTGCTTAATTGATTATACATTTATTCCAAAACACTTAATGATTAATGTTATGAAATGCTTAAGACATTCATTTTAGTTCATATTTAGGTTTAGGTACAATTCAGAAGTGAAGGAGCCAAAGTGGGTCGAAAGCACTATATTTGAGCTAGTTTTGAAAGATTCACAATTAATTGTCTTTAAGAAATAAGAAGAAGAAAGATTAGAATGAAGATGAGAGAAGGAAGCACTAAAAAGAATGAAGAATAACTTTGTCATGACATGAGATATGTCTCACGGTCGTGAGAGGTGTGTCAAGCACATGACAAACTTGTCATAGGCCTGATAACCCATGTCACGCCCATGACATACTGCCACCTCACTATAAAGACCCTACATTTTTAAGTATAAAAAGAACATGTTGTGACAACAGAATGTTATGAAAGGTTTATATTTCATTTGGGGTTTTCGTCTTTAAGGTGTGAGCTTCAGTTTTGATGAAGAGAAGGGGAAAAGCTTCATTCCTTTGGAGACCCATAGAGGGCTAGCTTCCTAACGTCAGTTCAGTGGTTAAGCATTTCTTTCATTGTGTTTGTTGTTCTTTCTCTTTTTAGGGATTTATTATGTTATCCTATGCTTTATAGATTTGGGTTTTCATGCATGAATAATCTTTATTCTGGTTATTGTTATATTGTTTATGTATAAACCCATGATTAGAATCTTGAACATAATCCCTAATTGTTATATTTGGATATTGCTAAAATCTTTAATATAATCCATAATTGTTATGTTGAAATTCACTTGTAGCAACTAATGATTTCAGATCATTAGGGATAGAATCCATAATTGTTGTGTTTTCGATTGGTGTCTAATCATTAAAGATAGGATAACTAGGTTAAATGACCTGAGCTTGTGTAGTTGTTGCCTTGATTAATCTATTTTTCTAACTCGTAACATGACTGTCCAATTAAATCTAAAGATTGTATCCTAGGTTGTTCGATAACTAGGTTTATTAATGAGTGTCTCTTAATTAAACATGACCCAAGGGAAAAACGGGGTTAATAGAGCTTAATATTAACCTACGATTAATAGTTGCTAGGAGGGGTAAGAGAACAATATTCAATGAAGAATGTTTAATTGAGTGTAGGCTGAGATAGAACCGATGACTAGGTCCCTAACTATTTCATCTCTTTCATCAATTTTTAATGTTTCTTTAATTTGTTTTCAATAGTCTAGTTTCATTTTATTTTCATATTTGAAAACAAACAAACCCCGTCTAGACCTAAACACCAATTCTTTTCATAACAAAAGCTAACCGAATACTCTCTGTAGGATCGACCTAGACTTACCACTGCTATAGTTGTAGGTCTAGTTATTTTAAGTAGTGTTATAATGAGCTCTGTTACTGAAGCTTGCTTAATCATGCAACTGATGTCTCTAACCATCCTACCCTCTCCAGAAACTCTGCCTGCTAAAGTCAAAATGTCCTCTAAAAAGCTGGCCCACCTATTTCCTAAAAGCTAGCGCACCCATCTTCCCTTTTTAGTGGCTGTGGATGTGGCTGTTGCACTGTTGTAGGTTGCTCCTCTCTGCCTCCATCCTCTAGTGTCAGCTCATAGACTCTCCAATAAGTTTGTAGATATCTCTTATAAGACCTTAACGTCTATATACCATGCATATATGTTGCATCACTGTCAGATTAAGTGCCACTATAGTAGTCGTTTGCCGCATCGGTGGTAGTCGATCAACTAAACCTATCTGTCGTGCCAATTAAGTCACATAATGTCCAACACAAATTGTACCGACCTTCCTATCTTCACTTTGATGCTTGATGAATTGAACAAGTGCATATCCCAGGTGAGTTGGCATCCTCTCGCTCATGCTCCAAAGGTAGTACACGTCCATGTTCCCAATAACTCCCCAATTGTCACCCTAATTCCTCAGAGTGTGACTTAGAGTATCATAGATGTATTTGAGAGTTGGATGTTGCAATGTTGAATCCTTTGACTTAATTGGATCATAGTCATCTTCTATGCTGCTATTACTCAAAAAGTGTCGAGGAGACAATCTATACAAAAAGTCAATCTATAATGTAATGTACTTCAGTGTCCCCATGTACTCCTATTCATAAAGACCCATCGTGATGGAGAATTTTGTGTAGCTCTTCTGGTACATCCCTGTCATAACAACCTCTCTCCACGAAGAATGTGGAGAGGACCTCTAGTGTGAGCTTTTGATATGAAGGTTCCACTATATTAAAGAACTAGGACCATGCGCCAATATCTACTAGATCCCAAACTTCTTGGGCTAATCCAATTTGATTCAACGCCTCCCAGTCGATATATTTGTTTGCGTTGAACTACTTATCCTTTAACCACTGATATTGTTCCTCCTGGGCCCTGACATTGAACAATAACATCCATGGTTCCTTTAAAAGTTGAGTTATAGTGGAAGATCCTTTTCTTTGTTGTCTCTTTCTAGGAGTCTCCTTTTCACGTCGTGATCTTGTCATTGTGCCTAAAAGTTTGAATAAGTGTGAGAAGATTGATAGATAATTTACGAGAATATATGTTTCCCCACACTTAAAATTAATTATGCTCCTGACTAAAATATTAACTACAAAAACAAATTACAATAAAAAAGAACTAACATATAGAAATAATTAATAAATTAACACACATAAATAAATAAACAATTAAACATATTTAAGTAACAAACCAATTAATCTTAAAGTCTTGTAATTAACAAATTAATGCAATGGTTAAATTACCTAAACCACAATTCCTTGGGGTTCTTAGGGTCATAACTCAGTGAAGTGAAAAATTCCAGTATAAGTTCCTGATAGCAGGAAATTGGAATCATATGAATTGAGCCCACTGGATTCTCTGGCTAGGTTTTCTACCCTCTCACATAACTCTAGCCTCTCTAGTGTGTCAAAATCAAAATATTTTGGAACTAAAATTTGTCTAGCATTAAGGGATAAAAAATGAGTACATTCCTCCTCTGGATAGATCAGGAAGGGTGCCCCAAAGTCTGCTACTTGATTTCTTCTACCACATCCCGCAACTTACTATCATCCATATGGCTTCCGTCAAGTTGATTGTTTAATGGGTGGCATAATTGGGTAGAATTTGGAAGAATTGACATATTGAAATTTTTTTTAAAGAGATGTGAGAGATTTTGTAAGCTTGAAGTCTAGACAGATAAAGTGAAAATGAAAGTGAATGTAAAAGTGAAGTTAGAACTAAATATATAGGTGGTTAAAAGGGTACAATGGTAAAATTTGTTAAAGAATTCGCATCCCCTTTATTACTGCCCAGTTAAATGCCACGATTGTGGCCTGTGACCTTCCCACACTTATTATTATTTTTTCTTTCTTCGATCTTTTCAATTTCACATCTTGATTCTTTTGTACCCCTTTTTACTTCTCTTTACTTGCTTGCCCAATCTATCCACTTTATTTTAAAATCCTATTCGTTCTTGATTTTAGTCAAAATAAAAATAATTCAAACGTTCTAACTAAAACAATCAAAGAACTACTTTTTCCCTGGGTTGCCTCCCATGCAGTGCTTCTTTTAACTTCAGTAGCTCGACACTCCTTTAAGCTCACGGTAGTCAGAATGAATGATGCGATGGTAGTGCCGTCATTAATCTCAAAGTTTGAACTTTAGCTACTATGCTATAGTCCCCACCTTCCTTGCAATTCTCTTTTCCTTGCCTTCTTTTACGCGAGCGTGTTTTCCTGAATGTGTTCCCAGGATCCTCGATATCCTTCCCTTCTCCTTGAGGTTCAGGTTAATTACTGTTCTGTGGAGGTAAAACAGATTCGTACTTTTTTTACGACACTTGGAAGGTTATCTGCTCTTTTCCTATCCTCAGAGTTAATTCACCCCTATCAACATTAATGATTGAGTGCGCAGTGGCCAAGAGCGGTTGTCCCAGAACTATTAGGGTCTCCACATCTTCTCTAATATCCAATATGTAAAAGTATGTGGGAAAGGTATATTTATCCACTTTTACTTGCACATCCTTTATAATCCCTATTGGTTTGTGCATTGTTCTGTCAGTCATCTTTACCAAAAACTTAGTAGGTACTAACTCTCTTAACCCTAACTTCAGACTAAAGGTTTAGGGTAACATGTTTATACTCGCTCCTAGATCTGTGAATGCCCTATCTATGACGATTCTGTTGATACTACAGGGGATGAAAAAGTCCCTTGGGTCCTCTTTCTTTCCTACAAAGTTAGGGTTCTCTTCTGATGTTTGCTCCTTAACCTTCTTCTTGACGGATTCCTTTATTGTGAAGTTTGTTTGTATTTGTTCCGTCACTTCTTCGACCTTGTTTTGCTCACTCTTCTCTAACTTCCTTGCTACCCTCTTTGCATTTAACTCTTGTAGAGCTAGAATAGGGAATGGAAATACACGTCTAGTTGCCTTAATTAACTTGATCCCTAGCTTGCTTGGAAGGTTTTCTTGACCTTTCGCTTTATCTTTTGCTTCCAGCACCTATTCTAGTTCTTCACCCTACATCTAACTGATGACTATGATGCTTTCTTTCGGATTAGACTTGGTGTTACTAGGAAGGGTTCCAACGTTCCGAGTAGACATTGCGTCTGCTAATTGGCCCACTTGAACTTCTAGATTGTGTATGGACAAAGCATAGTTCATCGTTACTTGCTTGAATTTGCTTTCAAGCCTCCTATGTGCATCCTCCATACCTCCAATCTTATCCAAAATCTTGTCCAATTTTGATTCTATCGAGCTTGCTTTATCTTGCTGAAAGCCCGATTCTTCCTGAGGCCTAAACTATCCTCCAGTATTGTTCAACCAAGAAAACTTCAGGTGATTCTTCCATCCAGGGGTGTAAGTGTTGGAGTAGGGATTATTACCCCCTCCTCATCCATACTACGCTCCCATGTAATTTACTTGCTCCTGAGTGTCTACTTTCATTAGGTAGCAATCCACGGTGTCATAATCTAACTGTCCACAGAGCTCAGACTTTAGATGTATAGCCTTCACTAGAGCTGAGGGTGACGCCTTCATGCTATTGAGTTATCGTGTCAAATTGTTGATCTTTTCTTGTATCTCAAACATTTGATCGACTGCGACAATACCCTTCTACTCTCTGAAAGTAGCAAGTTGCCTACATCTCTCATTCTTCTATAAACAGCTATTACTCGCCATCTCCTCAATTAGCTCCTTTGCTTCATCGACTGTCTTTCGTATTAAAGATTCTCTTTATGCTGTATCAATCGTGCCTCTAGTCAGTGGGTTCATTCCAATATAGAAAGTCTGTAAAAGGAACTTCATGGGTAGGTCATGGTTTGGGCACTTCCTTTGTAAATCCTTATATCGCTCTCATGCTTCATAAATCGATTCCCTGTCACCTTGTTAAAAATTAGTGATTTCCTTTATAATCTTGATGGTCTTCATCAACTGGAAATACTTGTCTAAGAAAGTATGCACAAGCTGATCCCATGTCGTGATGTTAGCTGGGCTTAGTGAATAGTACCAAGCCTTCGCTTTATCTCTTAGAGTAAACGGAAACAACCTGATTCTAACCATAGCCTCCGACATCTGATGATAACCAAAAGTATCATAAATCTCAAGGAAATTAACTATATGCACATTCGGATCCTCATTAGCCAATGAATATAATTGCACATTCTGTTGAAGCATATTGAGAAGTGAAGGTTTAATTTCGAAAGAGGCCGCTTGAATAGGTGGCCTAGCCACTCCTTAATTCGACGGGTTGAACCTGGACCTTATGAAGTCCATCAGGGTCCTCTGTTATCATGCTTAGTTGGCTTCCTAATCCATATTCTGTTGAAATTCCTCAACCATTTTTGATTTTCCTATCTCTTAGTCTTCCTCTCACAAAGCTTGCCTAAGGGTTCGTTCTAGTCAAGTAATATCTAAATCTAATGTCTCCACTGCATGACTCGAACCTCTTGTGACTCTTGTGTTCACACAAGAGCACAATTCTGAAATGAAACGAAAGAAACAAAAAAATTAAAAA
>JANIIA010000008.1:9046983-9057752 GCA_027478495.1 Erythroxylum alaternifolium | reverse complement strand
AAGGGTCCCGAATTACAACACAGATGACCCAGAACATTAAATTATGCCCTAAAGCTAATATCGATAGGATACTGAAAACTCAAAGACGTAATTTAATGAATTAAACAAATCATTAGAAACCACATTGATAAAGACAAACGGATAGGGTAAGTGCATCATTAATATAGTATCTATTGTATGCCCAATAACAACATCACAATAGCAGTTTGTAATAATTGGTCTCACGATAGGTGAGCACACAATTACACAAAATGATTGACAAGAGTCCAATAACATATCCCAAGATTGCCCCATAGCTTTCAGTTACGACCACAATTACAAAATTAACCATATTAATCATATAATCTAACATCATATGCATAAACTACATCCAAAATTAATTTTTGTGCACAACTATACTACCATTGAGAGTTCATCAGACCCCACAAGCCCAAAACATATCAGAAACAAGTACAAAAATTTTCAAGATAAAATTCGGAGAGTACATTATATATTTAACAATTTTAAATTTTGGGAAAAATAAAATAAATATTTCTATTATTCAAAAAATTTCATAAAAAATACAATAAATTAAAACTGGGAAAATGGAGCAATCTGGCCAAATTTGGGACAAAATCATGAAGGGATGACGCCGCACGCGTCCCACGCACCACCACTATGCGTGGGGAGCGACCAGTCGGGTCAGGCTGCGTCTTCCTCACTCAGAAGACTGGTATTCGGGTCGTCTGACCCGGTTCGCTACCTAACTAAAAAAATTCCATATCTCCCTTAATTTTGATCAGTTTTCAATGAAATTAGTGTCATTAGAATCAGAATTTAACGATCTATCAAAACCCTTAACCAATTTTACAAAAAAGGCTATTGAAAAGGTTCAAAAAAATTGAAGAGGAACGGTTTTTGAAAAGGGACAGTTCGGTTTGGTTCGAGTTCTGGTTTTTAAAGAACAAACATAAAATTCAACATACTTCTCACATGATTTAACGCGAAATCAAAACAAATTAACAATAACAAAAGATTTCACAGAAAATAACGTAACAAAACTGAAAACCTAACAAATAAATCATCATCTGATCTCGAAAATTACCCACAAACTAGCAGTCAAAATTAGGGTTAACCTATCTCTGATACCAAGAGATACAGAAAATGCCAACCTTTATTACTTCTCTTAAAGTATACGAAAGGATGCTCTATCAATCTTTATGTCTCAAACACTCACTTCTTGAGAAGAGCAAGGCTCCAATGAGCTATTTATAGGCACCTCTA
The DNA here is from genome assembly GCA_027478495.1 of Erythroxylum alaternifolium. Lineage (NCBI taxonomy): Eukaryota > Viridiplantae > Streptophyta > Magnoliopsida > Malpighiales > Erythroxylaceae > Erythroxylum > Erythroxylum alaternifolium. The sequence goes on along the minus strand of JANIIA010000008.1, from coordinate 9,056,489 downwards.
GATGACAAAGTTAGAATCCTAATAGGACTCTACTAGCTAAGATCATAATCTTATCATATCTTATCCTTATCAGATTACATCACACTAACTAATAGAATGACATCTCCATTCAATTAGGACTCTATCTAATAGGATTAAGTTACATCACAATAATAAGATAAAATATTACTTCTATTTAGGAATGATCTATCCATATCTACAAAGATCTCATATATCTTCAAACCATCCTTTCACCTGATCTTTGTCTCTTAGAGCTGATTCCGTCCACTACAATGTTATCTGCCACATCATCGAAGATCTCCTCATCTCTATCTGTTGATGATAAGTCATCCAAGTCAATAGCACACTTGTCCGTTCAATGCTTTTCCATGCCAACTCCATTAGCTATGGTCTATTTGAGCACTCACAAAGTCCTTAATCTTTTAAGAACCCAACTTCAACCAAGTCAGCTCGTATAAACTCTAAAACTGTTGGATCTCGTTTTTAGGATTTTTATATTTTTAGTTTATTTTATTAAATTATCAAGCATGAAAATAACTTAGAATTTATGAATTAGGAATTTTTGGAGTTTAATATATGCTGGTATAAATTAAAATAAAGTGAAGGAGTTAGTAGGAATTTCTTTTAAAAGGAAGGGTAAATTGGTAAAAACCAAAAAGGTTGTCTTAAATGAATAAGTCAAAAGAAGAAGGAGTCGTGAGTGTATAGGAAAGAAGAGAAGGAGAGTCGTGAATAACCTCAAAGGAGAGAAGGAGAAAGAAAAGGAAGAAGAAAGAAAGAAAGAAAAAGGAGAAAGAAGAAGTAAAAGCTTAGGTGAGTTCTTCTTTGTGTATTCTTCTTGTTTTGATAGATTTAGGAAGTAGAAAAAGCAGATTTTATGTGAAGAAAATGAAGAAGAAAGTGGAGAAACTAGGTTTTATATGATGAAGATGAAATAAAGAGGAAGAAGAAGAGGTTGATGTTTCTTTGGATTGTTATATACCTTAACTAGATCTTAGTTTTTCTAGTTAGATAAAAATCAAGAATAGATTAAGCTTAAGTTTATTCATGGATAGCTAGGTTTAAGGAAAGCTTCATGCATGTGTGTGGTTAAATGACGTATGTTTGTTCTTAGGTAATCAAGAACACCAACGTCAAGAGCAAGGAGAAGAGCAAACCTGATTTTGAAAATATCAAGTTAAATAGGTGAGTAATATGTTTATAGTTTTGTGATGATGAGCTAAAATAATTATGTGTATGTATGTTGAATATGTTGTTTTGTTCATTGTGAATGTGGGAAGATATTTCGTGAATGTATATTACGATGTTTTGTATAAATTCTGTCACTTTTGTGTGAAGGAAAAATAGAAAATCTAAGAAGTATGAAAGCATGAATATATTATGAAATGTATGAGCATTGAAAAATCTGTTATGTGGGCGAGAGAGAAATCCGTTTCGTTAGTCACGTGCATGATGACCTATAGTCTTCTCCCGGCTGCCCGCTTGTGGCCACGAAATCTTGAGAAATCGGACTCGTTTCATTTCACGGTGTAAACTTCGATTTTACTGTTTCGTTTTACAAAACTCTCGAGCCATTGTCTTGTGCATTGCATTTTTGATATGTTAAGTTATGATGTATTTTGAGTGTTATGTTTGATGATAAGTTTCGGCCAATATGTTCTTTGTGATGATGTGTTGTATTATGAGTATTCATATATGTATGTGTATGGTTCATTATTACTGGCTATAAATATATTAGCCACTGAGCTCTCCGGCTCACCCTAAAATTTTCTACTCCTTAGGTGAAGAATCAGCAAATCATAAGTAAACCTTGTAAAGTTTTGGCAAAACTCCAAGAATTTCAGGTTTTTTGTAACTAAGTTAGTGTGAATCATTTTTGGATGCTTTTAGAAGCATGTCAGCATAAATATTACTGTATGTATTTTTCAACCATCATACTGTTATGGCATTGTGAAATGAAGTATGAAAATGTGTATCAACTTTGTTGTGGCAAGTTGACAGTGAAAATGGACAATGAAAGTTGACAGTGAAAGAATCAGAAAAATGTTTATGATATATGTATGTATATATCTATCTGCAGATTTCTTTTCCTTCTACTGAATTGGTTCTGTGTTGAATGCTAGGAGAACTTGGATGGACTTGTTTGTAGTAAATTGTGTATCATTGGGTTGGTATGTAGGAAATTGAATGTTGGTTCGGGTCATGTGACATTTGTGTTAGAAATGAATATGAACAGATGAATGAAAACAGAGAAGAGAATGAAAATGTGAGCTGAAATTTTAAGGAATAAACGGCATTGATATGGGTCGATTTGGGCTAAGTGTTCTTCATAAAAGTTGTAGATTATTCTTTTAGCTTTCTAATGGTATCAAGATCAAAATTTTTGAACTTCAGGTGTAAAAGTTATGGCCTTTACAAGATAGCAGTATTGGTGTGCAATTTATGCAGAATTTGACTGAAATAGTAACCTTTACTTAAATGATTAAACTATATCAATACAGGCAGAATTAGGCAAAGTTGTCTTTATGAAATTGTAGATCTTTTTCTTATTTTTCCAACGACATGTAGTTTGTAATTTTTGGACTTCTGGATTGAAAGTTATGGTGTTTAGAATTAAGGTTATATAATTGGGCAGTCGAGATCGTGACACAGTACGATCGCGACAGACCCAAAATTTTGGAAGGTTACGATCGCGACCGTCCTGAAATTTTTCAAGGAATCATGTTCGCGACGAAGCGCCATCGCGATGGCCCTAAAAAATGTTCAAAGTCGCGATCGTAACACGGTACGATCTCGACTCTTCTGAAATTTTCTTCCTCTCATGGGCGTGAGAAATAAAAAGTCACGCCCGTGACTCTTGTTACAGGCGTGACTATGAGAGTCACACCCGTGACTTTTGGCCTTTTGAATTGAGTGGATTTATTCAAAACCAAATTGCTAATTCATTCTTTTAACACCCAAATCAACTATTCTTTGATCACTTTTGTTATGGAAAAATTTTTCATAAAATTGTTGGATATTATTTTACTTTTCCTATGAATTTTTATTTATTTAATATAATTTTTATTTATTTATTTTATTATGATATTATCTATTAATTGTGTATTTTATTAATAATTAATTGATTACGTTAAATCATTTGTTTTTGAATAATTTAATTTTATGTCTAAAATCATTCTATGATATTTTAATTCCCACCACAAATCTTCCTTGTCTAAACTTTAATTAAATTCAAATGATAGATTTTATTTTCTTGCATTGTTTCCAAATATATTTTTATTATGTCAAATAAATGGCAATGGTAACACGTAGTCGCCATAAAATCCGTATGGAGACCCGGAGCCAACAAAAACTCTCCCAAAACTCACACCATGTTTGATCTACTTTCTATATTATCTTGGAACTCTCACATAATCCTACCCTATGTATGATCCAAGTAATCTTCTACTTAATGTCCATCTCAAACCTTCTTTTGGTTTCTCATTGGAATCTTGCATCTCGTCAAAGAATTATGCCAATGTGCACCAATACATGTCAATGCTAAACATTTCCCCTTTTTGTCCTTGCTTCCTAGTAAGTGTTTACCTTGTTCTGTGTTCCGCGTATTGAACATTGGTCAAGACTCACCAATGCCTACACGATTCCGCTATCTCCGACTTAGGGATCTAACAATTAAGTACCACATTTCACCCACCCAAGCATTTATATAGATCTATAAAAAATTAAAATTTTATAAAAAGAAAAAATAGATGTAAGTTAAAAGCAATATGAAGAATTAGAAATAACATAAGGTTAAATGCTTAGGAGTTTTAGAGTTTAAAATAAGAAAAAAAGCCTAAAGATATCATAGAAATAAAGATTAAAGGATGAGATTGAATGTCTAAGAGTTTATAATTTTACCTAGATTTTAAAATAAAAATAAGAATTTCTATAACTTTGTCATATGGCTTTAAAAGGAAATAAAGTGAAATAGAATAGCTATAATGAACCTTTTGACTTTGAAATGGAAAAATGGATAGAGAGGTGTCAAAGTATATAAAATGAAATTAGAAAGTTTTGAAATTAGAAAATAGATAATAAGTTTTAAAATTAAAATGAAATGTATAAACTAGGTTTAGTTTCTTCAAATTAAATTGAAATGTCAACAGTTAGGTCTTAAGATTTTAAATTAAAAAAACATAAAATATAATTACTTAATAATTGATAAAATAAAGAAAGAAAAGACTGCTTTTAGCTTCATTTTTAATGTTGGAAAGTATTTAGATACTAAGTATACAACTTAATTATTTAAAAAAATAACTCGTTTGATTTATGTTGACTTAATTTATTTAGAAATTGTCTTTATTTGTGAAAAATAAGTTTCTTGGTTTATTAAAAAAGTTAATTTTCTTCATTAAATTTGGAAAGGTATTTCCATTTATTAGTTAAAAAAAGAGCATTATTTATTTTTTGCAAAAATTCTAATTTATTGAAGAATGATTTTCTAATTAATTAACAAATTAATCTCTATATAAATAACGTAAATAGCTTTCTTAACTAAATTAAATGTGTTTTATTTAATTTTGGAAGTAGATTTCTTTAATATTAGAAAATTAATTTCTAATTAAAGAAAATTAATTTCTAATTATATTAGAAATAATTTTCTAATTGGATTATAATGTATTACTTATAAAATTTTGAAAAAGGAGTTCTTCCAAAATTATAATAAGTAAGAAACATAATTTATTGAAAATTTTTCACTTAAATTTTGTTAAAAAATTCATGATAATTGGAAATAGTTTCCATTTGAATTTGAAAATAATTTCAAATCAAATTAAGTTTCTATTTGGAATAGAAATTTAAATCAATTAGGATTCAAAAGATTTAATCTAATTGAATTATCAAAAGATTTGGAAATTTTATTTTAGATTATAAAGATTAATAACTAAAGCCAAACAAGGTTGGATATTTCATGAAGATAATTTGGTCAAATTGACATGAAAAATTACATAATATTAATATATGTTTGATATATTTTGGTGCATATTTGATTGTATATTTTATATGTACGATAATGACATGAATTTTTATGTGTAATGAGACTACCTAAAATTGTTGTTATCTTATATTATTTAAGAATAAAACTATAGTTATGTTTATTTCAATGCTTATTGAGCCATTAAAGCCCTTTTAATTAATGATTCTAGGAATTTACAGGCAAAGTTAGAAAATTTTATATTTTTTTACAAGAGTTATCATCTAGTGAATCTAGGAGTCACATAAGTAAGGATTAACCAAACATGATCCAGTTCTTGAAGATGAGGGAGATGGTTCAGACTAGCTATTTGAAATTCTCCATCATAATGGATCTTTACGATCAAGTGCTTATGGGGACATCAAAATGCATCACATTGTAGACAATTTTTTTTATAAATTATCTCCTCAACACTTCTGGCATACGATTAGAATAGAGGAAGACTATGACCCCAGTAAATTAAAGGTGTGCACACCACTACATCCCATGGTCTTTTGAGTCATACACTAAATAGTAGGGGTGACAGTTGTGCAATCGTTAGGAATTTGGACATGTTCTACCTATGAAGCATGAGAGAGAGGATGCTAATACATCTGGGGCATGCACTAACACAATTTATTTGGCATCAGAGTGAGGAAAAAAAGATCGGGACAATCTACATTAGACCTTATACGACGAGACTTGCGTGACAGATGGGGGACTTTGATAGATTACCAATGATTTAACTAGTGGGTAATATGTCTATGCTAAATCTTAGTGTGGTGAGGCAGATACATGTGTTATGTAGACGGCGGGGACTTACAAGAGACATCTCCCACCTGATTTGGGTTTTCGATGAGCTAAGCACATCGGGACGAGATAGTGAGCCCTATATAATTAAGCAGCCACCTCAGTCAAATTCATCCCCATCCTAGATGGGAGGAGTCCCTCGTAAGGAGGATAGTGCAAAAGTAATGATGCAGGCATCACACATAGATCAACTAAAGATAGCTCGACCAACAAAACATATGGGGTAGCTCATAGGTGCTCAACATACTATCTGAGTACAACAGGTGGAGATTGTGGAGCAGTTAAAGAAGCTCGAAGCCTATAATAGATGGATGCGGAATCTATTGATAAATGACATCACATTGAATTAAATTTTAATAAGTTTAGTAAAAACAACATGAAATCAATCAAATCTAATAAAGATAAAAAAACGATATTCTATTATATAAAGGGTAAATGATACAAACATCTTTTGTAATTTGACTCGATCTTTTTTGCCAAGTTTATTACACGTGGCATGTTTCAAAATATGTAACATGGTACATATCTATTTAATAATATATATTTTTAAAATATTATTAAATTATCAAATTTCATAAGAGATGTATGATTTTCTTTGACTCTTGTCTTTTTTTCCCCCATCGTTTGTTCTAATTTTATCTTCTTCTTCACTTCTTCATTTTTTCTCTTGTATATCCCTCCCATTTTCTCCTCTTCTACTATTTTGGTATAGGGCTCCTTCTTCTCCCTTTCCTTCCGCCATTCCTTCCTTTACGGAGTTGCTTAGAGTACCTAGTGACATCCTTTGGTCCAATCAAAAGTTTCATTTACCTTTTAAGCCTAAAAGAATATAAAACATACAATTTACAAAACACTTCATGAAAAGTTATGAAAAAAAGCTAACATGTTGACTTAATTTATTTAGAAATTGTGTCTTTATTTGTGAAAAATAAGTTTCTTGGTTTATTAAAAATGGTTTTTTATTAAATTTGGAAAAGTATTTCCATTTATTAGTTAAGAAAAATGAGCATTATTTTATATTTTTGAAAACAATCTTTTAATTTATTGAAGAATGACTTTCTAATTGATTAAGAAATTAATCTCTATATAAATAATGTAAATGACTTTCTTAACCAAAATTAAATATTTTTATTTAATTTTGGAAGTAGTTTTCTTTAATATTATAAAATAGTTTTCCAATTAAAGAAAAGTAATTCCTAATTATATTAGAAATAATTTCCTAATTAGATTATAATGAATTAATTATAAAATTTTGAAAAAGGAGTTTTCCAAAAATTATAATAAGTAAGAAACATAATTTATTGAAAATTTTTCACTTAAATTTTGATTAAAAAAAGTCATGATACTTGGAAATAGATTCCATTTAACTTTAAAAACTTTTTTCAAATCAAATTAATTTATATTTGTATTAGAAATTTGATCCAATTAGAACTCAATATATTTAATCTAATGTAATTATCGAAAGATTTAGAAATGTTTTTTTAGATTATGAAGATTAATAACTAAAACCAAACAAGGATGGATGTTTCATGAAGACAATTTGATCAAATTAGTATGAGAAATTACATAATATTAATATATGTTTGATATATTTAAAGCCTATTTGATTGAAATGAAATCCCTTGTTAAAATATATAGTACACGATGAAAACGTGATTATTACCTTATATTATTTAAGAGTAAACTATAGTTATGTTTATTGTAAGGCTTATTGAGTGATTCAAGGCCCTTTTAATTAATGACTATAAGAATTCAGTGGCAGAGTTAGAAATATATATAAAATATTTTTTGATAAGAGTTATCACCTAATGAATATAAGAGTCACATAAGATGCGCTCGATCAAACACGATCCAGGTCCAAAAGATGAAGGAGACGGTCCAGCTGAGCTTTTTGAAATTCTCCATCATAATGCATCTTTACGACTAGGAATTCGTGGGAACATTAGAATAAATCACACTATGGAAAGATTTTTCTTGTGGATTATCTCCTTGAAACTTCTACCATATGATTAGAATGGATGAAGAACATGACTCAGTAAATTGAAGGTGTCCACACTACTACATCCTATGATCAAATATATACATGGTCTTCTGAGTCATACACTGAGTAGTTATGTTGACAATTATGCAGTCATTTGGAATTTGGGCATGTTATTCCTGTAAAACATAAGTGAGAGGATGCTAATACATCTAGGGCATACTGGTAATAGCACATCGTAACTCTACTCAAAATAAACTAGAACTACTACTGTCTTATTGCTTATCCTCTTCAGTTTGCTGAGGTGCAATATCTTTGCTTGTATTTATTTTATCCATCTCATCAAAGAAACTATCTCAAATTTGTGAATTATAGGTTTCTAACATTCATTCTTTTTGTAATTTTTTGGTCATGAGTAGGACACATTCACCTAATCTTCAAATATGTTTCCTCCTTCATATATACTTACAATGGTAAGTATCTTTAGATTTTTTCTCAATATTTGCTAAGACATATGTTTGATATAACTTATTCTAGATATAGTTAATGTTGCTTGATCTAAGCAAAGAAATTTCCCAATAAAGACTCAACCCATCTATTATCCAATATTCTAGGGGAATATAGTGAATGTTTTCTATAGAGGTACATGTTTCTGCTTCAAGTACTCAAGTTATACACTAGGTTTCCGTTTATATAGGGAGAGTGGTGTAGAATTGAAATGCTAAGAACCCACCTCTATTAGTTTTTGAGCTTGAATTTAGGAATCAAATATAAATAACAATATGTTGTCACTACAACAAAAACATATCTTTCATGACATTTTCTGAAAAAAACGTCACGAATTGTTAGAGGCTTTGGTGACGTTTTACCAAACGTCACAAAAAGAGCCAATATTCTGCCACATTGTATGAAAACGTCGCAGATTAACTAAGTGTTTCGTGTCATTTTGTTAACAAAATGTCCTAAAATAGTGAGTGCGATGTTTTGGTGAATTAAACGTCGCGAAAGGCTAGCTCCCCCATTCCCCTCGCCCCCACTAGAACGATGTCATGTCGCCCGCCCGAAACGGCATCATTGTCATTTGCATAAAAATAAAACCGCACCCACCAGAATGACGTTGTGTCATTGTCCCAACACGACATCATTTTGGTATTCTTAAAACTTAAACCCCCGCCCTCCCACTAGATGAGACGATTTCGTGTCCCCGTCCCCCAAAATGACATCGTCTCATTTTTTGTGTAAATAAAAAACCATAAGTTTTTCATCTCAATCCCGCGTGTACGCAGCTATTTCACCTTCCCTCTCTCTCGAGCCACGTCCCACCAGAGTGCTTGGAATCTGTAGAGCCACTTTATTGTTGCATCACCAGTTGATGTCCCTCTTTCATCTATAGTCTGAGTGCATTTGTGTGTTAGTGGAGGTAGTCATTCAACTATTTTGTTTGTGATGAATGTCGGGTTAAATGTTGGTTTTTTACTCGGTTGAGGTGGATGATTTAATCTAGGTTTTGGAGTGTTTATTCATTTGTTTTGATTATCTGTAACACATTGCATTTGGCTTTACATTGTGTAACAGTAGGTTAAGGAAGAAGAGATTATATGTTTAGGTGGTTTGGGATAATACGGTCATGACCTTAAAGTGTTCGACAAAAGTTCAGAGTGGGTTTATGGATAGTTTTTGTAATTTTTAGATTGATTATGATTTTGTTAATTCAATGTCTATATA